>CM067490.1:29485619-29511898 GCA_034552555.1 Semaprochilodus insignis | reverse complement strand
GTGAGTTTGGTAGTTGAATACGATGATAGTTATGAGTTTGGCAGTTGATTATGGTGATAGTTGTGAGTTTAACAGTTGAATATGATGATAGTTGTGGGTTCAGTAGTTGAATATGATGATAGTTGTAGGTTTAGTAGTTAAATGTGATGATAGTTGTGGGATTGGTAGTTGAATATGATGATAGTTGTGGGATTGGTAGTTGAATATGATGATAGTTGTGGGTTCAGTAGTTGAATATGATGATAGTTGTGGGATTGGTAGTTGAATATGATGATAGTTGTGGGTTCAACAGTTGAATATGTTGATAGTTGAAGGTTCCGGTAGTTGAATATGATGATAGTTGTGGGTTTGCAAGTATTGTTATGGGTATAGAACAACAGTGAATTTTGGTTCTGTGTGTTTGGAAGCCGTGTGGGCAGACTGCAGGCACACACACAATTTAACTGATTTGTTCAAGGTGCTGCCACATTTCCAGTGTCCATCATTAAGGCAGCCAAAATAATGGTCCTCAGTAGGATATCAGCCTCCCTGAGGTACAGTCAGAGCCTGTTACCAATAGATACACTGCAGATACTTTGGCTTATTCTAGATTTATAACACTACCTGTAGTTGGAAGCTAAACCCCTAGTTGTTTAGTGTAGAGTTGCCACTGTTGTATAATTACATAATGTATCGCATAGATGGTTATGTAATTAATGCCATTTGAATTCAATTGGCATTCTGTAATGTCAAATTTGCTTTTGCTATGAATGACTTGAATTAGTTTTAGGGGTTCAAATAAAGAAACAAGCACAGTATAAGAATCTGGCCCCGGTCAGAACAAATGTTGACCCGAACTGTGCATTATACATGCAGGACAGGCAGAGCAGAATAAATACTCCAGTACTGGTACATGGGAGACTTCAAATACCAAGAACCGTATCCCATAATGCAGCTCTCTCACTCTGCTCCCACAGCAAGCTGCATCGTGTTGGGATTAGAGCTCTTGTTCTCGCTTGTGGTGCAGCGGATAGATCTGTGCAGAAAGGATGAGGAGAGAAAGCAGCCATAGTTATGTAGATGCGGTCCGCGGAGGAGGCCCAGAACAGAGCTGCTGCACGTGAGCTTTCTCTCCAGCTACTTTTGAACCAAATCAATACGCAGCGGCAAATGAATACTGATCCACTTCAGCTGTGGAGAGACTAGCTAGGCTTGGCTGTCTTTTATAGCTCTTTATCCACTCCATACATGCAGAGCTTTTATTTTTCGGTGGTACAGTAACGCATATGCAGCCAGGCCTAGGCAGGTATTAAACCAGTGATATCCTCTTAAAGTATAATATCATCTTCAGCTTGGCTCTTTCCATTAATATAAAGAGCAGCATATTAAAAATGTTTTTTGTGTTTTTTATTGCCCATAAATATTAAAATATCCAACAGCTTCAATAAAGTGACTGTTAAACTGAAGGTACAGTGGCATATATATATGCTCACCTGTGACTGAAACATATCTAATAGTGTGTGGTACCTCAACGAGCACCAATAACAGCTGTGACTGGATTTGGCATGTGCTGGACAGGTTTCTGGATGTAGCCACATCAATGTTCAGACACTCCTGCATCGAAGAATTATGCAGTTGGGCCAGATTTGGTGGACGCCTTCCCTGGCACAATTCCGAGGAGAATTCCTTGTAGACTGGGATTTTAGACTGGGATTGTAGACCCGTCTGACCGTACCCTTCCATACACCTGCAGATTCAGCTACTTCCTTCACACTATGGTCTCTGACACGCCCAAATGCAGTCACTCCTTTCAGCCAATCATTAACATCTGCTTTGGAGCCATTTTCCACACATGGAACGAGACATTCACTGCACTGTAGCACCTCTTCTCAATCTATGGATCCCGTCACTCACACCCCGCAGGTATTTATAGCCCCATCATCCTGGTGCAGTGCCATCTGCAGGAGCCTGAAGTTACTACCACCTTAAACACACAAGATGACTCATTTTTTTCGCCTGTATGCCTCCGTGGTACACATGCATGCGAAGGGGAGTCCGATTCTGCAGTAGAGTTGTTATTTGGCGTGACACCTGTTATGTGTGGCGCATTGTCTGTGGTCAGGTTTCAGTAAAGCAGATGCAGCTGAAAAGTCCTTGTTGGTTTTGTTTGAGCTTGCCAACAACGACAAAGGAAAGAACCATATCCGCTTACAAGGTTGAGTAATATTCCTGGATTTTATTAGAGAAGGTTCAAACTCTCAAAGCCTGTTTGTCACGAGACTGACCACACTGCTTGGCGTGAGATGTCTTTGCATCTCTTTTAGCCTGAAACGAGACTGAGCTTAGTTGATTTTTGGCATCCAGAAAAACTACTACAACTCTCTGAGACAGGAATGACACGGATACAGTTACAGCCTACGAGTTAGCTTCTTCCTATAGCTGTAACTGAAAATCCATAGTTGTTAGTGTGCAATATGATGCTGTAAAGACTGATGCATTTCTCCTAAGAGATCTCATTTCTGCTTCTTCTGGACTGTATAGCTCGATACCAGGCATTCCAGGCCTGGAGTGACAATGACAAAGACACCATTTTCCCTATTATAGGTCAGCGTACTCTTACAAAATGCTGATTTAATGATAAAATAAGCCCTGCAAAAACTGCATAACTGCAGTACATCAACAAAACTGCAAGGGATGCTGGGAAACATCCCTGCTGCTCAATAATGCACAAGATTCTGGCCACATTCCTAATTAGCGTTAGCTAATTAGTGTAAAATCCAACATTTTAGACTTCCTTTACGAGCTTGACCTTGTTCTCCCAGAATGCACAATTTTTACAGCAATTTGGCAGAATTATGGTACACAGTAGATCACTGCAGTATTTGAGATGACAATGATGATAAAATTAACATACAATTCACATACAAATTGATTGTAGATGAATTAGTGTAAAATTATCGGTAAGATTCCTGTATTCATAATGCTATCTAAGTGCATTCATAATGTGTTATAAGGAATACATAATACCTTATGATACCAGGCTTAAGCTTGTGCTTGTATAATTACTTACAACTAGTTATAATTACATGCATAGCACTTTATAAAACAAGAGAACGCAGCTTTATGATATCAGGTTTCATTATGCATTATAATATCTGTTCATAGGGACATTGTAAGCACGAATGTTGTATTAGGTCAGCTATAGCTTTGGCCAAGCTTTGCTTATGCAAGTCTTTATGTCTTTTATTACCAGTTAGACAATCTCACTTCACTTAGAGCCTTGTAAAGACCACTTGCAATGCTCTATAAGCCATAATGAACTGAAATGAAATTTCTTATACATTTAATTTATGTTAAAAGGGCTGTAGTGGCCTGGCATAAAATATGTTGCATTCCATGGTGAATTACAGCATTAGTGTCTACAGTGTTCTTATGAGCAGGTATTATAAGGCGTAATTAAACCTGACATTACAAAGTTGCATATGCTTGCATTATTAGGTATTATGCATGTCATTATAACTGCTTAAGAAACATTATACAAGCTTATGGGAAGTATTATAAGGTGCTATGAAACCTGATATTATACATTTGCATAGTCTTGCATTATTAAGTATTATATATGGCATTATAACTACTTAAGAGACATTACACAGGCTTATGCCAAGTATTATAAAGTGTTATGTATGCTATATTATGCCTCATAAATACATGTGTATTGCAGTATGAAGACAGGATTCATAAGAAGTGTTATTAAATTATCAAATGCTATCAACTTGAAAAGGCTACATATGAGCATACAGTGTCATAACACTGGAAATCATATAGCATTATATTAAACATGGTCTTATGCAGCATTATAATACAGTATATCAGCCCAGTCCAATAAAGTGTTAATCCAGGAAATGTACTGAATACGTGGCTGGAGTCTATAATAAGATGACCGTAGAGCTGATCTCTCTCTCTCTCTCTCTCGTTCTCATTCTCACTCTCTTTTCACTCTCTCTCTGCTGACTGTTCTCACACATATGGCCATGGGCGACTGTACGTGAGAATTACACATTATCTCTGGAAGGGAGTGTAATTATTGCGGTCCTACGAGCTGCCGTAGTTTCTGATTCACTGCGGCACCAAAACTGGCAGTGGCCCTCCACGTGGGGGAGGCAGCAGGGTGTTTCAAGTCTGTCGTTGCCTTCTAGCCAATCAAACTGAACAAGATCTTGCCAGAGCCAATGACCGGAGCTTTAAGCGTGGTGCTGTCACTTTAAAAAAGAGGGGCTCCAGTTTAGCTCCAGATAGAGACTGCCTTATTTCCAGTCATCACGGTGGAGCTCAGCTGAAAGACTTCATGGAAAACACGATCTGCCATAATTAAGGTGCACAGTAGGTCACTGCAGTATTTGAGATGACAGTGATGATAAAAGGAACATACAATTAACATGCAGATCGATTTAGTGTAGGTTTATCGGTAACACTTCCTATGATTCCTGTATTCATAATGCTGTTATTATTAAGTGCATTTATAAGGTGTTATATGGCATACATGATACCTTATGATACCAGGCTTAGGCTTGTATAATTACTTACAACTAGTTCTAATTACAAGCATAACACTTAAGGTGTTATAAGGCATACAGAATAGAATAGAATAGAATAGAATAGAATAGAATAGAATAGAATCCTTTTATGACCTTTTTATTACCTTATGATAGCAGGCTTAAGCTTATATAATTACTTACAACTAGTTCTAATTACAAGCATAACACTTAAGGTGTTATAAGGCATACAGAATAGAATAGAATAGAATAGAATAGAATAGAATAGAATAGAATCCTTTTATGATATTTTTATTACCTTATGATAGCAGGCTTAAGCTTGTACAATTACTTACAACTAGTTCTAATTACAAGCATAACACTGAAGGTGTTATAAAGCATACAGAATAGAATAGAATAGAATAGAATAGAATAGAATCCTTTTATGACTCTTTTATTATCTTATGATACCAGACTTATTCTTGTGTAATTACTTACATCTAGTTCTAATTACATGTATAACACTTTATAAAACGAGAACGCAGCTTTATAATGTCAGGTTTCATTATGCTTTATAATATCTGTTCATAAGGACATCATAAGCACAAATGTTGTACTAGGTCAGCTAGGACTTTGAACAAGCTTAGCTTATGCAACATATTCACATTGTATGTCCCATTTTACCAGTATGACAATCTCCCTTCATTTACAGCCTGTAAAGACTGCTTATAATGCTCTATAAGCTATAATGTACTAAAAAGAAATCAACAAGTAATTGATTACTGGTAAACCTGCGTATGAAATATATATACATATGTAATAAATGGAAAATAGTTTGAAATGTGTTCAAACATTGCGAACCTTTTCACTTTCAGAGAAAACAGATGAAGCTCAGAAAACCGAAGTTCTACAGGGTTTTACAGTGTTCTGCCTATGACACAGTCTTTAGAATCTGCCTACTATAGTGCTCGAGGAGGTAAAGAGGATTGCAGACAGCTCACCCATCGCTTTGACCTCTACAGCAGGATCAGCTGGACTTCTCTTGCCATCACAAGGTCAAGGCTTTGCTAAAATTGAATCCAAAAAGCTCTCAGTAAGCTTTTACCTTTAAACCTCATGTCCTTTTTCATAGAGCGTCACTTCAAATTTAGAATCTCTCCTCTCAGCCTTTACTATCCTTCACCAGAGGAAGGCTGAGAATGGGAAACCGTTCTTCTCCGAAGAGCTGCCTGGTGACGGAATATGTCAAAGGACCAGACCGAGGTTGAAAATTCTGCATCCTTGACTCAATTTCAATTGTTACTCCGGGCAGATTGCAGGAACTGCTTTTAAATACATTACCGGTCAACAGTTTAGACACTTCTACTCATAGAAGGTTCTCCTTCTGTTTATCTTAATAAGCTTTACTGTAGAATAAAAGTGAAGACATCAAACTATAAAATAGCACTCATGGAATTATACAGTCCACCTTAAACACCTCCAAAATGGAGCTTTACAGGAGGATGAACCAGTTTTCTTAACCTGCAGTGGAGCTGATAGAACAAGGTTTATTTCGAAGCAGGTTTGGAGCAATTCTATTGGTCTGTCCCTCATGAATATTCACTAAACTGCAAGGAGAACTAGAGCTTTTACACTGGGCAGAAAAAGAGATATAAGTTTTCAGATGCAACAATATACACTCACCATCAAAAGTATACCTGCACCCAGAAGGAGGTGTGGGATTGCAGTGCTGTTGGGAAGGAAGATAAAGGTTACCAGGATCAATAAATGATGATCAATTTAGACTGATATGATCAATATTTATTGAGCTACACATACAGAAGTAGTGTCTCTCAGTATGCCGTCAGGCCACCATGTTTGCTTATCCAACCAACCACACGTCTCGGCATGGAGTTGTAGAGGTTCCTAATGGTGTCCTGTGATAATCCATCCCATGCAGCTTGAATATCCTCACACAGTTCCTGCAGATGGTGCGGTAGGGGTGGAGCTGGAGTGACACCAGGCTTTCTGGACGTGTGACACGTGACAACAAACCGTTCATCTTGGCGCTGACCACGGTGCCTCCTCACACGGATTCGTTGGTCGTCTCCACCAAGACAAAAGCGGGACTCGTCACTGAAGATGACCCGCTGCCATTCTGAGTCACTCCATGACAGTCTGGCACGACACCATTGCAGTCTTTGGTGACGTTGACGTGGTGTTAAGGGCAGTCATCGCAACGATCTGTGTGGATGTAGTCCTGTGCCGTGCAGTCGTCTGCTAATGGAGCTGGCACTAACAGGATGACTCATGGAGGGGATCACTGTTTGGTGAATGTCCGGAATCGTGGCTGTTGGGTCAGTCAGGTACAGCAATAAGGTCTGCTTGCTCACATCACATGCACAGCCGAGCATGAAACTTGAATCATTTGTATGTCTCATGATATCAAACCTACCCATTAAGTTTCATTTGTGTCAGTTGATTCCTTCTGGGTGCAGCTATTTGTCCAGCTATTCTTTTGATGATGAGTGTATAATGCTGTGGTACATCAAGAGTATATGTGGTATATCATGATATGAGCTGGTTCAGACTCTCATCAGTTGGAGCTGTTAAGTGTGAGCCTGTAGAGTCTTTAAGATCACCAACAACATCCATTTAGTTGGGTGTATCTAAACTTTTGACTGGCATTGAATGCAAAGTTACCTACCTCCTCAGTTTATGCCATCCAGCCAGATATTCCTTTGAAAGCCTAAAGGAACTTGGCTGGTTATATAGAAGACCAGCACTGCAGGCCAAGACACAAGAGGGAAGCTCTAGGAATGAAGCACATTTGCACTCAGTTGTGTGCGCGTGTGTGTGTGCATGGTGGGGTGACTGCTTGTGTTGTGCAATTACAGCATGTGTCCAATGTGCAATGTGTGCGTGTATGTGTGCGCGTCTGTCTCAGCATAGACAACAGCTATGGTAATGTGCTCATTCACTCTGCTCGCTGCATCTGGCTGTGCCTTTTCAGTGGCTTCATGAATATTAGTAAATCTTTTTTTCACAGTTATGCCGTCCATTTGGATAGCTCAGTGACTGAGCAGCCCAGACAAAGCATATTGTCCACTTCTGAATAAACATGGCGGCGCTTTGAAACGGAACGTTAGGCGGAGGCCTTGTTTGTTCCGTGTTTTTCGCCTTGTTCTGATGTGCCGTTCAGCGGCACTGCCCGGGATATAAGCGGAATAATCATTTTAGCCACAGAAAGAGAGGGAATAACTGCAAGACGAGAGATTTGATGTACAGATGGACTCGATTTGTAAGATTAGCTCTCATATGGTCCGGGCCTTGTCAGCACACACGACGACGTGTACATGCAGCCCATTTTGCACGCTTTCATCTTCTTATGTGTTTCTTCTCACACGTTACTGCCTCCCTCACCTGCTTATGCTCGAGCAGCAAGAGGACTTTTGGATGTGTCAGTCTTTCGTCTGCCGTCTGGTGATTCTGCCTTCCTTACAGGAAATATAATAGCCTGAGACTGCAGCCGAGAACAGAGCTGTATTAAAGAGCACATATTACAGAGTCACGTTACAGAGCACTGAGCACATACAGTGTTACAGAGTCACGTTACAGAGCGCTGTTAAAGAGCACTGAACACATACAGTGTTACACAGTGACGTTACAGAGCACTGTTAAAGAGCACTGAGGACATACAGTGTTACAGAGTGACGTTACAGAGCACTGTTAAAGAGCAGTGTTACAGAGTGACGTTACAGGGCACTGTTAGAGCAGTGTTACAGAGTGACATTACAGGCTCTGTTAGAGCAGTGTTACAGAGTGACATTACAGGCTCTGTTAGAGCAGTGTAACAGAGTGACGTTACAGAGCACTGTTAGAGCGGTGTAACAGAGTGATGTTACAGGCACTGTTAGAGCAGTGTTACAGAGTGACGTTACGGGCACTGTTAGAGCAGTGTAACAGAGTGATGTTACATAGATAGAACTATTAAAGAGAAGTGGTATACAGTGTTACAGAGTGACATTACAGAGCACTGTTAGAGCAGTGTTACGGGGTGACGTTACAGAGCACTGTTAGAGCAGAGTTAAAGAGTGACATTACAGAGCACTGTTAGAGCAGTTTTACAGAGTGATGTTACAGAGCACTGTTGTCTGAATGCCCTCTTAACACTGTTGTGCGAATGCCCCTTATAGAGCATTACATACCTCTATTACTTTACAGGGTAGTACATGTCAGCGTGCACATGGATTCAGATTTAGATCAGATTAGTTTAGATTAGCTCACGTTCTGGCTCCACCCACTCATAAACACACACCTGCTTGTTTCTGGACTCATTAGCTTCATTATATTTATATCCCCATTGTTCAGCTCTGCTCGCTGCCAAGTCTCTCCAGTATCTCTGTGCATTATTGAGCCGTTTTTCCAGTTGCAGTTGTCCTGTGTTTCAGACCCGTGTTGTGTTGTGATTATGGATTGTTCCCATTTGCACCTGCCTGCCTGTATTATGAACTTATTATTGTAGGTATCAGTGTTTCAGAGCACCATGATTGTGCAGTAATAGTGTTACTGAGAAGTATTACAGGGCAGTGTAACAGTGCAGTGTTGCACAGCGTAATGCTGTTACAGAGCAGTGTTGTAGAGCAGTGCTATGGAACATGGCGAGTAAGTGTTGCGGAGCTGTAGCATGGTTATGCACAGAGTATCTCCCAGTCACACTGCTGGCCTGTGGCTCAGTATTCAATCCCTTCTTTAGAAGGAAAGAGAGAGTGGGTTATAAGCTGCTAGCCAGCTAATTAATCACATCAGTAAATGTTTTATATCTGTTTCTGTTTCTGCCACTGACATACACGCATCATGCATACATCAATGCACTATACGTTCTAAGTTTATTAGTTGCACATACCTTATATATATACTCCCTTACATATATACTCCACTGATCATTTTATCAGACACCCACCATACAAGTGCACTTTTTGGCATATAGTTAATGACTACAGCACATCTGTTCATATGCACTGGGATTTGAAACACTATGTACTCTGACAAACCACTTTATTATACACTGACGTACCAAAAGTATGTATGTATAGCAGTATGTAAATTGATTCTGAGGTGGTGTTACCTTAGGGCATGGCTTGGGATCACGTCATTAACCGGTGCCTGCTACGTTTCACTGCTCAGTGACCATTTGCAGCCCTTCATGGACTTCATGTACCCCCATAATGATGGGATATTCCAGCAGGATATTGCACCTTGACATAGGACCCAAGTTTTCCAGAACTGGTTCGAGGAGCATTCTTGAGAGTTCCGACAAGTAGTATGGCCTGCACGTTCACCCAACATGAGCCCACACTCACATTGCCTTGCCATGAGCATGCTGGCCAGTGTTCAACCTCACTCACAAGGTAACACCTCACAACTAATACAGGTGTGGGTGTTCCCAAGCCTTCCACTGAGGTAACACCACTTCATCATCAATTTACACACTGCTATCCCATGACTTTTGGTATGTTAGTATAAACCAAGAGGCCTGGAGTTCAGCACAGTTGGGTGATCTTTCTGGACTCACCCAGGCCAGACTCATCACCCCTGGGCATAAGAAGAATTAAGCGCCATTTGCCAATTGTTTTTGCACACAGAAGAATTTGTCTACCGCATTTAACCCATTCGTGAAGTGAAACCCATATACACACACACACTAGGGTGCAGTGAACACACACCTGCCCAGCAAAATGGGCAGCCCTTTCCACTGTGCCCAGGGAGCAGTTTGGGGGTTGGATTACCTTGCTCGAGGGCTCTTCAGTCGTGTTCTGTTGGTTCATGGAATTGAACCGGCAACCCTCCAGTCGCAAGGCTGGTTCCCTAACTGGTTCTCCAACCTCCAGCCCACAACTGTTAAACAGATGTTGGGCTCCAACTTGCGCCCCAATTTTGGAAAGGTCAACTTTTTCATGACATCACCGCAGGTTACCCAAGGCCTATGCAGAGCCATGATGGCTTCACAGTAACTGCAGTGTTGGGCCATTAATGCTGTGTTTTCTTCCAGTCGAGACAGAACAATAGCAAGATTAACCAGAACAAAGTTTAACATAAACCCAACGACCAACTCGACAGTTCCCTGTATAGAGATTCAACCTCAGGCAACATTGACCCCAACAAAGACGGCACAAATAAAAATTGAACAGCCGGAATATGCTGTACATAAAGACTGATGTCGTAAGCTAAAGCATACTGCCATGGTGAGAAAAACTCTTACCTCTGATGACAGTTTACAGATCGCTATGAACAAGGATGATGTAACTGTCTTTTTTATCTCGGGTGACAGTTTATATTTGGTTCTCCTCTGCTGTGTTGAAGTTTCTGGTCTTGCTTTAACAGATCCCTCAGACACGTCTGGAGCGTCAAATTCAAAGCACATTCAAAGCACATTCAAAGGAACACTGGCTCACTGCTAAAAAAAAAAATCTGAAAGCTTGACCGAGGTAACGGTGGATAGTGCTGTTAAGCAGTGACTGAATAAGAAAATGAAGCATGGAGACACAGAGAGCACGAATGAGTTCTTTTTTCCACTGTGCTGCTGGCGAAGCCTCTACTGGCACCATAAGTCACAGTCAACAGCTGTTTAGATTTTCTTGTTACCAGGGCCCTCCTAATGGCTCGGGCTCCTGTATTCACCTCTGCCATCTGGAAAGAGCCACCAGGTTCAGGAACAGCTTTTACCCTAGAGCTGTCAAACTGGTCACACTGGCAGCACCTACCAGAACATGACTACAACACTATAGACTGTTACTGATTTCTAGCCCGGATCACCCGAGCCCATACACACTGGGCTCCACTAGCCCACAGGACTACCAGAACATGACTACAATACTAAAGACTGGTATTGATCTAGTACTGATCACTCCAGCCCATACACACTGGACTCCACTAGCCCACAGGACTGCCACAACATGACTACGACACTATAGACTGGTACTGATCTAGCCCTGATCACCTCAGCCCATACACACTGGGCTCCACTAGCCCACAGGACTACCAGAACATGACTACAACACTATAGACTGGTACTGATCTAGTACTGATCACCCCAGCCCATACACACTGGGCTCCACTAGCCCACTGGTCCACCAGAACATGACTACAACACTATAGACTGGTACTGATCTAGTACTGATCACCCCAGCCCATACACACTGGGCTCCACTAACCCACTGGACTACCAGAACATGACTACAACACTACAGACTGTTACTGATTTCTAGCCTGGATCACCCCAGCCCACACACCGTGCTCCACTACCTCACAGGACTGTTTGCACTGCACTTTAACTTTAACCTGTATACCTGAACATCCCAGCTGTGTATTTATTATCTATATTTATTTATCTGTATACTGAACATCTGTACTGTAAGTTGTTTAGCTGTTCACCTGAACATTGAGCTCCTATGTGCTCTGTACACTTTATATATCCATACTGTTTACAACCACAACTGCACACTTGCTACCTCAACACACTGTACATGTACACTAACAAGCTGTTTTGCCACCTGCATATGCTAACTGCACATTACTGCTAGTACTCTACATTCTGACATACAGATACTGCTCTTACACACGTTGCACATGTCTTATACACTTTGCACATGTCCTGCTGTTACGCACATTGTTTTTGTCTATTTGTCTTTGCACTATACATTATTTATATATACATATATTCTTATAACTGCACTGGAGAAGGAGCCTGGCTGTGTTTCGTTATACTATACAACCCTGTATTAGTATAATGACAGTAAAGTTGAATTGAATTGAACTGAATTGAATTAAACCTGACACGTAGCTGCTGTTTTGAATCTCAGTAGGGAATTCACCTAAAAGCCTTGTGACCAGAGGGTTGCCAGTTCGATTCCCTGAACCGACAGTAACGACTGAGGTGCCCTTAAGCAAGGCACCTAACCCCCAACTGCTCCCCGGGCGCCGTGGATAGGGCTGCCCACCGCTCCGGGCAAGTGTGCTCATGGCCCCCTAGTGTGTGTATTCACTAGTGTGTGTGTATGTGGGTGTTTCACTTCACGGATGGGCTAAATGCGGAATACAAATTCCTCTGTGTGAAAATCACAAATGGCCACAAAATGGCTCAAAAACTCAGAGAATGATTGGCCTCACCGATTTGATTGATTAGATTTTGATTTAATAAACTCTTATCGTCATAAGAATAGCTGCGTAAGGACGGGCCTTATCGCTGTACCTGAGTGATCCAACAGCCACGATTGTGGACATTAAGCAAGCAATGATGCCTCCATGAGTCATCCTGTTAGTGCCAGCACCATTGGCAGACGGCTGCACCACACAGGACTACATGCACACAGACTGTTATGACGACTGTCCTTAACACCACGTCAACGTCACCAAAGACTGCAACGGTGTCATGCCAGACTGTCATGGAGTGACTCAGAATGGCAGCGGGTCATCTTCAGTGACGAGTCCCGCTTTTGTCTTGATGGAGACGACCAATGAACCGTGTGTGGAGGCGCTGTGGTCAGCACCAAGATGAATGGTTTGTTGTCTCGTGTCTCCACCTCCACCCCTACCGCACCATCTGCAGGAACTGTGTGAGAATATTCAAGCTGCATGGGATGGATTATCACTGGACACTATTAAGAACCTCTACAACTCCATGCCGAGACGTCTGGTATGTTGCGTTAGCAAACACGGTGGCCTGACGCCATACTGAGAGACACTACTTCTGTATGTGTAGCTCAATAAATATTGATCATATCAGTCTAAATTTATCATGAGAGTTTTTTCAAAACTCTATATGGACAAATATATTGGGACGCCTACACATTACACTTACTGCAGCTTTTATAATATCCCATTCTAAATTCATAGGTATTAATATGGAGTTGGTCCCTACTTTGCAGCTACAACAGCTTCCACTCTCCTGGAACATTCTACAAGACTGTGTCTGTATCAATTTTTGCCCATTCATCCAGAAGATCATATGTGAGGTCAGACACTGATATTGGGCTTGCAATCTCTGTTCGAATTCATCCAAGAGGTGTTCAGTCGGGTTGAGGTCAGGGCTCTGTGCCGACCAGTCAAGTTTTCCCACCCCAGACTCACTCAGCCAGCCTTTATGGACTTGCTTTGTGTACTGGGGCACAGCCATGAGTCCAAAACATTGTGGTATGCCGCATTAAGCATTAAGACTTCCCTTCACTGGAACTAGGGGTCTCTTGGCCAACCCCTAAAAACAACCCCATAGTATTGTTCCTCCACCACCAAACTTTACTGTTGGCACAATGCACTCAGACAGGTGACGTTCTCCTGGCATTCGTCAAACTCAGACTCATCTGCCACACTGCCAGATAGAGAAGTTTCCAGGTGCTCCAGAGTCCAGTGGTGGCACTTTACACCACTCAGTCCAACGATTGGCATTGTGCTTGGTGATCTAAGGCTTGTATGCAGCTGCTTGGCCATGGAAACCCATGCCATTGAAGCTCCTGGTGCACATTTTTTATGCTGATGTTGATGCCAGAGCAGGTTTGGAACTCTCCAGTTATTCAGTCAGCACCGTGTTGGTAACGTTTATGCACTATCCTCCTCAGCACTCAGCGACCCCGTGGTCTCCTTTACGTGGTTTAACACTCCGTGGCTGAGTTGCTGTGGTTCTTAAATGCTTCCATTTTCAACAATACAACTCACAGTTGATCGTGGAATATCTAGGAGGGTAGAAAGTTCACAAACTGACTTGTCGCATTGGTGGCATCCTATTACAGTACCGCGCTCTAATTCAGTAACCTCTTTTTTGTGCACAAATGTTTGTACAGGCAGACTGTATGGCTGGGTGCTTGATTATCTACACCTATAGTAATGGGACTGAATTGTGTCCCAATACTTTTGTCCATACAGTGTCGCTTAGACGTCTGTAGCCTTATTTGAGTTGGTTTTTGGAGATGCACATGATGAAACTAAGCACAAACCTTTTGACATTTCTTATAATTTACTGACACAAAACTGTTGGTCAGATCGGTGTTCCCGAACCACCTTAACAGGAAGAGTGCTGACGTAAAATCAGTGACCATACATGACGATACAGCCATGGTCTGCAGTGGTCCTATGGTGGAGTAGAGGGCTGGTGATGAATAGATGGGCCATGGTCATTTTACACCTGCAGAGTGCTCCTATATGGTAAACTGTATGATCGATAAAATGGCCAGTAAGTGTAGATGCAATTTAGGTAGACCTAATAAACTGCCAGCTCTGTGTATATGGCAGTACTCGTCATACAGCCTGGAGTGTGCGTCGTTATGGGCATCTGGAACATTCTGTCTATCAGAGTGCAGAAGCTGATAAACACGTGTCAGCGTCTTTTTTCATCCTAATCTATTTATACTAGCAGATGATTGTTAGTAATAGTGTGTTTGAACAGTGTGATTCAGATACAGTGATACAGCACAAGCTCACGTTATGTATTACTCTCTGTCTTTTCATGTGTACACACAGGTGGGGTAATCAGCAGGGCCACTGTGTAATCTCACTCACACACATCTGTGTGCTCACCTGTGTGTGAGTGTACGAGTGCTGCTCTGTCTCCTGAGCTGATAGTGGGTGTGTGAACGTCTCTGGAGGCTTTGCTTTGGTCGATACGGAGCTGTGCATTGGGTTTACTATATGGCAGCTTCTCTCTGGTCAATCTATCTATCTATTTGTATGTATATGTATATACAGCATATACATATATGCAGAGCTGCACCGAGAAGGACTCGTCACCGACGGCGACACACTGCCATTCTGATCACTCCATGACAGTCTGGCACAACACCATTGCAGTCTTTGGTGACGCTGGCGTGGTGTTAAGGGCAGTGGTCGTAACGGTCTGTGTGCATGTAGTCCTGTGTGGTGCAGCCGTCTGCCAATGGTGCTGGTACTACTAACAGGATGACTCTGGAGGACATCATTGCTCGTTGAATGTCTGCAATCGTGGCTAATGGGTCACTGTGCGCATGTTTGACAATCCGTCGGTTCTCTCTCTTATTGGTTTGTATAGTTCTCCCAAATCCTTCATGTCGCTGGGGCATCTTCTTCTATCTACTGTCGCCAACAGCGTCCTTTGGTAATATCCCCACAGCTGGTATAGCCCACAATACATCAATAAGACCATCCGGCTTCCCTGAGCCCTACGATGCGACCCCTATTGAACTCTTCTGCCCGAATAGCTTTCTAACACTTCTCTGAGGTATACTTCACTTGCAAAGGATGTTACCAACACAACAGCAGAAGTTAGAAGGGAAAGCATGTCAAACAGGACAACATTATATTGTCTGTTAGGTACAGCGATAAGGCCCGCCCCTGTTGGTTGAATACTTTTGGGTTCAATTAGTTTTTTGATGATGAGTATATAGATATGTATGTCTTTGTACCTTGTAAACGCCAAAGAAAGAAACTCTCGCCCACAGAAAACACTTTTTTTCAGCTGGCTGAAATTCTGTATTAGAGTTCTGGTCATTTTCTCTGTTACAAGGTGATGTCATCTCATAACACAGCCTTTATTGGCCACCTGTATGGATGGGATTTGCACTGGAATGATAACTGAGTAGTTCTGGACTCAAATCCGTTCAAACAATGAGAAACTTAGCCAGTACAGCAGAGGATAGGACCCAGACATGAAGCACGAGCCGTCATGGCTTAACAATGGATCTGAAAGGATGTGTAGCAGCTGGTGATGCTCCTGCTGTTCTTGTAGGACTAGTCACTCCAGGTGTGAGGAGGTATGGGAAAACATCCCTGCTGAGTTGTTCTTGACAATCTGAAAGAAACGAAACTCTGTTTTATGACGCTTCTGTGAGTTATAACATTGAAATATCAACTTCTACATAATGGCCATTTTGGCCGAACGTTAAATGAAGAGATATCTCCGACTTTTGCACAGTACTGTACATGCAACACATCTCATTTTTTATCCATGTTTTAACGTATCCTGTACACCAGGTAAGTGTAAAAATTAATTAGGTAGCTTATTGCGGTTCGTCTTTAAATTGTACACCAGCAGTTATAAATGCAGTGCATGAAATCGCCATCAGGGAGATGTCTTGGGTAAAGTTTCTTCAGCTAATTTAGTCTCTCATAATGATCTCGTTCCACCAGTTTAATGGCAGCCAGGCTGCTTTTAGCCCACTGAGAAGGGACTTGTCTAATTATTCACGGGTTTTGTTTCCAAGCCTAGTCTTTTGCAATGGAGAATGCTCTTTGAAGGTGTGATCTAGTCCGGTCTTGGGCATAAACTCCAGTAAGCACTTAAACTAGTCTGTGCCAACATAATGAAACATTAATGGAATAGTGAACACCGGTAACAGAAGTGTCAAAGAAGACAAACAACAAGCTTTTTCTGAAGAGCAGACATACTACACCATATGCTCTCTGTTTAAGCACTGTCAGCTGCAAGAAAGTTGACACCTAGTTCAGAGCAAGGCCCATGTGTATTAGTAACAGCTTTGGTTTACTATAGTACATATATATTTCATCAGATAAGTTTTTTTTTTATGATGTGCATGCCAACATTTGTGATTGGCACTCAGAAATATCCACCTTCTGGCTCCACCTTGTTGGTGTACGGCTAGAGACAGTAGCCCATCTGTTGATGCACAGTTTGTGTTAGACATCGTCTTGTCTCTGTCTGTTTCTTAGCTGGAAATTTTCGTGTCCTAGCAGTGATGTGTGTAAACCCAGCAAAACCAGCACTGGCTTAAAAGCAACCCAATTTAGGTCCTTTCCACTGGGTACCTATTCAATAGAACACACAGTGGGTTAAACTGACCAAGCACTGAGTGACCCTAATATATGGTTCAGTTGCACAGGGGTGTTTGTGACTCCTTTGTTGGGTTGCTGTTAGGGCTAAACGCTTTGGGGAAGTATCAAATTGTGACTTTTCTGACCCGTATTGCAGCACCGTTTTAAATTCCATCCGTCCACCCATCTTCTCATTCCTGTTAATCCAGACTAGGGTCACGGTTGCAGAAGGGAATGCAGAGAACCCAGACCTGCCCTGTTCCCCGCAACCTCCTCCAGCTCCTTCTGGGAGACCCCAAGCCGTTCATAGGCCAACTTCGAGATATAGTCCCTTTAGAGGGTCCTCTGTGTCTCGTCCCAGTTGGCCGTACCCGGTAGGAGGTGCCCAGGGGGCATCCGAATCAGATGCCCATACTACCTCAACTGGCTCCTTTCAGTGTGGAGGAGGAGTAGTGGCTCTACCTTGAGCTCCTCCTGGATGACTGAGCTCCTCACCCTATGAAGTAGAGTCTGGCCTCACTTCCCGGAGCCCTACGATGTGACCCCCCCTCCCACTCTTCGAACTACTCGAATTGCTTTCGAACTCTTTTTTGAGGCATACTTTGCTAACATCACATGTGTAGCTAAGCATGAAATTTGAATCATTCGCATGTCTCATGGTGACAAACGTACCCACTGAGTTTCATACCTGCCGGGTGATTCCTTCTGGGTGCAGCTGTTCTTTGATGATGAGTGTATATTACTTTCTTGTAGCTTACATTAAGCAAAGAGATGAGAGAATCCCGTTTGTTTGGTTAGCTAGCCATGCTAGCCCAGTAGATAGGCTAACATTAGTGAATTATAGTGGACTTATTACACAGATAACCTTAATGTTTGCTTATTATTAAGTGCCATCAAGTCGTTTCCGTGACCACATGGATAGTGTTTCTACAGAATGCCCTGTCTTCTAGGCCTTCAAGCTTCTAAATGACTGGTTCATGATTACTGTGATTGTAACCATCCATCCAGTGGCTGCTTGTCCTCTTTTACCTTCAGCTCTTCCAGGCATAATGGTCTTTTCCAATGGATTGGTTCTTTTTGGAATATGTCCAGAATAGGATAGCTTCAGGATAGCTGTCAGCTGCCGCCACTGATTAACCAACTCTGTTCGGCCTCCTCGTGTGCTGTTGTCATTTGAAAACAGACAGTCGGCTGGGATGTTATTACGCTAGGTTGAGCCTATTGGGTCATTCTGTTTGGTTATTTCCTGGGCTGGGCAGTTATAGGGTTTTTTTCTAGGCCCCAAAACAAATCAGCTCTGTAGAATGACCCCACAAAATGGACTAACGGGCTAACCCCAGCGGTCACTACCATGTCAAAGTCACTGCTATACTGAGAACAGTCCACCACTCAAATAGTATCTGCTCAGTCGCAGGCCTGTGGTCAGGAACTGACCAATAACGCCATGTAACAAGATTTTTGTTCCTGGCTTCTTTATGTTATAGTCCAATTGCTTATGTGCATGACGTAAATGAGAACAGCTATATTCATTACACACTGTGTTTCTGTGAGCAGGACGATGAAATCAAAGAATCTGGTTTATTTTACACAGTAGTCAGTAATGTGTATTATATTAACACAGTGCAGTAAATATATACTGTAATATATATTTATATATTTATTATAATTTATATACTAGAACATCAGAAACTGTCACCGATTTCTTCATAACCGCTTTTAAACTACAATGAATCCTCAAAACTCTACAGAATAAAATTCTGCCATCTAAGTGAGCAGAAATCATCACCTTCCACCTTCAAGACTTCTCCTGCAGTGCTAGCACGTGAAATGAGGAGCCCACGGTTTGTCTTGACCCCCGACAGGCATGGTGAAGTATGCTTTGTACGCCTCGCTCATCTTAGCAGATGCTTTCACTGAGGACTTTCTCACTCTGGTCTTGATAAATTGGTCACAGATGGAGCAGAATGCGTCTGCCGGATGCTGCGGCCTCTTGGTGCCTCTAAATGACCTGTAGCTCTGTATCTACTATCCACTCACTCAGCTGGAGCATCACCTGAAATGGCTGTTTTAACACACCTGTATTTATACTGCTATGAAGACTACTGGACAGTTCCAGACAGTTCTAGAAAGTTCTAAACAGTTCTCCAAAGTTCTCTGATAGCCCTTTTCCACCAAGCTAGAACCAAAGAATAGTAGGTTCCTCAGCACAAACCGTGACGACATCCATGGCCTTAAGTTGCTGAGGAAAGAGAAGGCAACAATGTCGACACCCAGTGGCCTGCTGAAGAACCTCTTCTACATCTTATCTCTTAGTTCTTTTTGTCAAAAGGGGCTAACAGTTCCAGAAGCTACTTGAGGTCTACTCAGCACTGAATGTACTGCAGATGTTCTGGAAATTAGAGAACCTTGCTAAACATCACTGTCCTACCACAAAAGCTAAGTTTATGGGGATCAAGAGCATTTTAGGCCTAAGGAGTTAAGAAAACACACTTAGGACCCAGAACCAAGAAAACAATAAACATCTGTAATGTAGTGTAATGAAATGGTTCTAGGCTTCTAACAGACTATTCAGCAATAGATGGGCTACGGCCTGTAATTGACCACCCATATAGTGAACCTTAAAGGTAACTGGAGCTCATAAAGTGGCAGATGAGTGGAAATACATAATAAAGTAATAAAGTGGATGATGACTGTATATCTTTAGTGCCTTTAGTGTTTAATATTCCACAGGTGGCACTGCACTTACCTTTCCGCAAAATGGCTTCAATGAACTGCTCATTTCATTCAAGCATTAGAGTTAGATTAGTTGCATTGTCTCTGATAACCGATCTTTAAGAGTGCTTTCCACTTTCATTTCACTCCGAAAGACAGTGATTGGACTGACAGGGCCGGTGTGTTTTCCCTCCTGGCAAACCATGCGACGTGACGTGACATCCGACCTGACAGATAACGTCCCTTTAAAAGCCTTTTTTTCCCTCCTCCCCGGTAAACGCGCTGTCAGTCGTGATCAAAGTGCAGCCATCTGAAGCCTTCCAGAAGCTTAACACACAACCTGACACGCTGTAGCCTCACACACTGACCAGTAAGGAGCCAGTCAGTGCATGTGTGTGAGCATGTATGCGTGTGTGTGTGTGTGTATGTGTGTGTGTGTGTATGTGTATGCGCTGTAGAATGTTACTCACACCACCTACAAACAGTACCGGCCAACCAGGCTGATTCAAGACTCTACTCTGATGAATCCGTAGGAGCCGTTATTTTCATTTTGCTATACGCTATTACACTGACACACCAAAAGTGATGAGACTGATTGTGAAGTGGTGTTCCCCCAGGGGACAACTTGGGAATGCCCACACCTGTATAAGTTGGGAGGTGAACACTGGCCAGCGTGCTCATGGCAAGGCGACATGACTTACCGAAGTTCGAACAAGGTATGATGATGGAGCACTTGGGTTGGGTTCATCATGGGCGAACGTGCAGGCCACACCCTTTGTCGGATCTCTCCAGACTGCTCCTCGAACCAGTTCTAGACAACATGGGCTCAAAGGCACAGTGCATTACCCTCCTGGAGTATCCCATCATTGTGGGGGTACCTGAAGTCCATAAAGGGCTGTAAATGCTCACCAAGCAGCAAAACGTGTTTAGGCGGATAAGTGGATCCAACCCATGCCATGGAACCACCACCAGTTTGCACAGTGCCTTGCTAACAGCTGGGGTCCATGGCTTCATGGGGTCTGCACCACAAACCAACCCTACCATTAGCCCAAAACAACTGGTACCATGACTCATCCTGTTTCACAGCCTGTTTGGAATTAATTATAAGTGCCTTTACATACAGTATATCCACCTATTCAGCCCATGGCAGCTTAGCGCCACCCATTAACATTAACATTATGAGGGGCGTTTCAGCCCAGACAGCTTTTTGAAAAGGGCACAACACAAAGCAGTTAATCAGAACAGAGCTTATTTACATATACCTGTCTTAAAGGCACACTGATCATATAACAATGAACTGTACATAAAGCAACAAATGACACACATACCTAAAATACATATCAAATGTAGGATATGGGTCTATTAAGCATCAGTGGTTCTCAAAACTCCTGGACCTCCAAATGGTGTACATTTAGAGATACAGAGTTACAGTGTGGACCGTCTGGGGTCCCTGAGGTTCATGATAACGTGAAGGTTCTTTAAACATTTGCAGAGGTTCTTCATGTTAAATCTCTTGAGACATGGGCTGCGTCTCAGTTGTGTACACTACACAGTATAGACTCTGTACTAATCTTAATAGTGTGATTTTGACGGGCTAGTACACTCAGTATTAACATACTGCATCATTCCTTACTAACGGGAAGTGATGACAATGCACATCATACCAAGCTGTGCGTGAGCTACTGATCAGCTGGAAGACTGTTGTGTAGCTCTGAATGAGCCACTTTGTTTATTTCCCATTCATAAAGAAAGGACCAACACGGGATTTTCTTCTTGTGCGGACACAGAACGGATGGCTAGTGTATTGTGAGGAAACATATGCACTGAATTTGGCAAAAAGTGTACTGGGTTGAAATCCTATACTGCACCTTTAATTATAATCTTTCAGTTGCAAGCATACTTGACACTGCGTTAATGATGAAGTATGAAGAGGCAATAATTACCAAGTAAATGAACACATTTCATTAATTGCTGATGCCCGAACCCTGTAATTTTACAGTAACTTACAATACAGTTTGCATTAACAATGTTTAACATTAACAGTGTTTTCTTTAAATAACACTATTTCATTGCATTTTGCTGTAAAGTCTAAAAGCTAATGGCCATTGATAATAATTTGTAACATGGAGATATAGTCTGTTAGCACTTACTAAGGCAATGATTATTAAGAATTAATAAGGTCCACATTAGTTATGACCGTGCAAATTCATTATTAAAGACCTTTTACAGATAGCTGGTCCTTTGGAAGCTATTTCCAGGTCATTTGTTGGCATTTTCTACCAGTAAAGTATTAATAAAAATAAGTATGTTCCACTTTAGTTTTGGTCTTGTAAATTCATTTATGAAGATCTTTTAAATATGTTTTTTAATGTACACACTAGTATTACGAAGTTCCCTTTAGACCATTTCTTTGTGCTTAAGCTTGCAATCAAAATGGGACCATTTCGTAACATTTACTACCATGTTTGGTCATTATGATTAGAGATATATGAATTATTACTAGTGTAGTATTCCTGGATTAACACATCACAGAAATATTTGAAGTATGTGACGCATGACAACAAACCGTCCATCTTGGCGCTGACCACGGTGCCTTCACACACGGATTCGTTGGTCGTCTCCACCAAGACCAAAGCGGGACTGATCACTGAAGATGACCCGCTGCCATTCGGAGTCACTCCATGACAGTTTGCCATGACATCATTGCAGTCTTTTGTGACGTTGACGTGGTGTTAAGGGCAGGTGTCATAACGGTCTGTGTGCATGTACTTTACATTTACATTTATGGAATTTAGCAGGCACTCTTATCCAGAGCGACTTACAGCCGGGCTTAGTGTTCTGTTGAAGGATGTTTCTTAGCTAGTACATGAAGAAGTCTAAAACTCGCCTTGAGCTCAGACACTGCCCGAACAAGGGCCAGTGCTGATACCTAGAAAGAAGAATACAGAGTAATATACAGCAGAAGTTCTTTACCTGGCAACCCCAAGCCAGCGCTCATACCTGCAGAGAAGAAAGATTATGCTCGGGATAAGCGCAAAAACAAAACATTTCAATATATACATATATGCATCTATTAGTAGTCCTGCGCTGTGCAGCTATCTGCCAGGTGCTGGCACTAACAGGTGACCCATGGAGGACATCACTACTTGCTGAATGTCCGCAATTGTGGCTGTTGGGTCAGTCAGGTACAGTGATAAGGCCCATCCTTGCTTACATCACATGCACAGCTGAATCTTGAATCTTTCGCATGTCTCATAATGTCTGAAGTGCTACCACGACTTCTTGTTTTATTATGATATGGATACGTTTCAAGGTGTATGCATGATGGTGGAAGGTGGTCTCAGAAACAGCTTGGCCATGTGCTTTGCCACAGAGCTGTAAAAAAAGATGACTGCTGTGATCCTAGCGGCATTACTGCTGAAACATAGCGAGCAGCTAGCTGCAGACATGACAATTGTCATATTGCTTTCAATGAGATTTGTCCCCATTTAGCAGCTGTCTTCCTCCAGAAATTGCATTTCTCTTCGTCCAAGTGAAGTGAGCACACCTAGCCATTTTCAAGATGTTCTGTTAGGCAGCTCGCTCATCCGCTTACTGGGTAATTGCATGTGACACTGCTGGCTATCTTGTTTTTTATGTAGAGCCTAGAGACACCTCTGTTGTTGCCTTAATCACTTTGAACATTCCAATGGAAATAAAATATAGAAGATGCCCTATAATATACACTGACATACCAGAAGTCATGGGATAGCAGTGTGTAAATTGATTGAAGTGGTGTTAGCTCAGGTTACAGATTGGGAACGCCCACCCCTGTGTCAGTTGTGAGTTTGAACATTGGTCAGCATGCTCATGGCAAGGCGACGGGAATTATCAGAGTTTGAACGAGCCGTGATAGTGAGTCTCAGACAGATGAGAGCTTCAATTCCGAAGTTGTGCGAGTATTTAACATTCCTTGATTCACATGTACCAGGAATACGTCATAGAAGGCATTACCACCCTCAGTGGACAGCGCAGCAGCTGCCCACAGGCGCTTAATGATCATGACCAGCGGCGTCTGGTCAGAACTGTCCGTGTGAACAGACAAGCGACTCTGGCAGAAATCACCTCCACCTTCAATGCAGGAGGCCCCACACGCATATCCCGCAGGTCAGGGCAGCGTTCTATAGGTTCTATAGGATGTGAGAGCAGAAAACCCACCAGAGTGCCTCTATTAACACCACCACACCAGACACAGCGCCTCACCTGGGCTTCGGTAATTGCTAACTGGACCCTACAGGACTGGCAACGTGTGGCGTGGTCCGATGAGTCATGGTACCAGTTGTTTCGGACTGATGGTAGGGTTCATGTTCATGTGTGACCCTATGAAGCCATGAACCCCAGTTGTTAACAAGGCACTGTGCCATGTGTGGTGGTTCTATACTGGTCTGGGGTGTGTTCTCATGGCATGGGTTGGATCCACTGGTCCACCTAAACACATTATTGACTGGTGCCTGCTACGTTTCACTGCCTGGCGACCATTTACAGCCCTCAGGGACTTCATGTACCCTCACAATGATGGGATTATCCAACAGGATAATGCACTGTGCCATCAGACCCAAGTTGTCCAGAATTGGTTCAAGGAGCATTCTGGAGAGTTCTGATGGGCGGTGT
This sequence comes from Semaprochilodus insignis, assembly GCA_034552555.1. Lineage (NCBI taxonomy): Eukaryota > Metazoa > Chordata > Actinopteri > Characiformes > Prochilodontidae > Semaprochilodus > Semaprochilodus insignis. The sequence goes on along the minus strand of CM067490.1, from coordinate 29,487,251 downwards.
TGCCTGCATGTTTGCTTGACATGAGCCCAATCAAGGCGTTCCACTATCATGACTCGTTCAAACATTCACGTCTGCTTGCCATAAGCACGCTGGCCAGTGTTCATCCTCACTCATGAGATAACGCCTCACAACTTATACAGGCGTAGCCGTTCCCAAGCCGTTCCCTGAGGTAACATCACTTCATAATCAGTTTACATGCTGCTGTCCCATGAGTTTTAGTGTGTCAGTGTACAATAGGAGTTGTATGTAATTTGGCATCACTGTTGGACCAAAACAGCGCATCTCCAAAATGGTAAGTTTACAGCAAAAGGACACAATGTTCTTAAATCTCAATGTATGTTAACATAGAAAGATTTCATTCCAAGCAGTTTTGGGGCATCTCTATTGGTCAGGTCATCAGTTGTTGATATAATGGAAAGGGTAGCAAGCGTTATGTCAAAATGCAACAACGAAAACCACAAAAAATAGAGCTACAAGGTTTTGTGACCGTGACTATATGAGAAGCTTCATTCCTAAATGCTGTATATCCAATTTTGGATATAACATATCATCGTGTCCAAAGAAAAACAAGTATCTCCAAAATGGTAACTTTACAGGGGAGAGCAAAAACCCCCAAAAAAATGTAATTTGAATGTAAGTCAATGGAACCAGACTTTTTTTACGAGCACTTTTGGGCCATTTCTATTGGTCCATTCATCATAAAATCTTCAGACAGTGTAAACAGCAGCTGCCGTGTTCAAATGATGCATAAAAGTAAAAATAAACTAAAAAATGGAGATACATGGTTTTCTTTGGACAGCGACAATATGGATCAAACGTGTGTTATGGAAAGAATAACAGTATGTGTAAATCTCATTCCCAACAATGTATATCATAAAGAAAAAGGAAAGCTATTAATTTGTCAGCAGATTAGACATTACATAATTCACTTGTGTATCTTTGCCTCGAATCAGTGTTTTCACAGTGAGAAGACAATGCTATATGCTTGAAAGGATGTGAGGTCCTTACAGCACACACATAGAAATCTCTCAAAAAGAATGGAGGCCGTAATAAAGCCAAAGGATGGACACATCAAACATATCGTGGCTGTGTAAAGACAAACATGTATCTCAATTTGTGTTGATTTTTACTTTTATGCATCATTTGAACATAGCAGCTGCTGTTTATACTGTATGAACATTTCATGATAAATGGACCAACAGAATGGCCCAAAACCTCTTGGGGAAAAAAGTGTTCTTCCATTGACTTCCATTAAAACTAAATTAGGTTTTTGCCCTCTCCTGTAAAGCTGCCATTTTTGGCCTATATCCTACACACTGTGCACTACCAGCTATACCTAATAAATGAAACAAGCAGCTGCTTAGGGCCCCATGGCCACCAGAAGGCCCTTTACCAACCTCTGGGATGTCACTGTACCATTATGTTGGCTGTGTCCGAAACTGAAGGCAGTTGTCTCGATGCCTTGCTGCCTGCGCTGTCTCCTTAGAAGGCAGCGTTCTCCACAGTGCCAGTGCTCGTGTTGTCTGCTCTTTAGGCGGAATAGGTGGTGACACAGAGTATTATGGGATGTGTAAGGCGGCAAAGGATACATCTTCGCTGCCTTCATGAAACAGCTGAATGGACGAACCACTA
>CM067490.1:29461395-29485119 GCA_034552555.1 Semaprochilodus insignis | reverse complement strand
GTTTTAATCCATAGGCGGAGTCTTATTTTAGCCACACCCCTGCATGTTAAAGCAGGAAGTGAGCCTGCATCCCTGCCCCTCATGGCCGCATGGTAAACTATTATATGCCAGTGTAAAATAAATCTGTAGTGTGATATGCTCTGCAGTGTAGTACACTGTTATGTGTTAGTGTTACGGTTGTTGTAGTGGTGATGTGATGTTAAGCTCAGTCTTTTATTTTAATACAGAATTAAACAAAATTAGGATGTAGAGTCACTCAGTCTAAAGTCCAGGTCAGTGTGAAACAAGTTTTAGCCTCTGACTTGGAACCGGTTTGGTAGAATGATCCAAACAGGTGTAAAAGCGCTGGTGAATCAGTAATCCGAGTCCGGGTTGAAGATTTGCCTGCATTATTTTGACCAAAATCATTTACCTTTGCCCCAACCCGCCCCCCTGATCCGATACCTGAGTGTCCACCAATACCAATGTCCTAGGTTAGAAATGCTAGGCTGCCCATGAGTACTACACACAAAACACTACTTAATGTGTCTGTTGTGAGATTCCAGTACTAACATGCTCTGTGACCATGTTATATTGTTTTTAATATTGAATTCTGAACAGATGTGATTGATCTGCTGGTTTTGGCTCTGAGTTCCTTTAATATTCTCCAGTTAAATGAATTCATATTTGATATGTGCATAGTGGCATACACTCTGAACACTGTGCTCGTTTGTAGTTTGTCCAAAGAAAAACATGTATTTTTACAGTCAGTTTTTCCTGTTATGAATATTTATTTGAATTTGAATCCAAAATGCTAAATACAGACAAAAACCCATCATTTATAGAGTACTTTCTATTGGGCACCCAAAACCCTAACCCCAAAATTTCATTTGGTGAAAAAAAACCCTTATATTGTTTGTATTTTAAAATGTTCTCATTCTTAATTTTAAAAGAATTATTATTAATATTTTGAAAAGATACTTTCTTATTTTAAGGATTTTTTTCTTTTATTTATTTCTAAATTGAAGATGACATTTTTAGATTTAACAGAAGTTTAATTTTGAAATAAAAATAAAAACTGCTTGTAAAAAAGTCTGGTTCCATTGGCATACATTCAAATTAAACTAGGTTTTTGGCCTCTCCTGTAAAGTTGCCATTTTGGATACCGATTGAATGTACCTTCATGCTCTACACATGCAGTAGCTGGCTCCTTCCAGTTGGAAACCAGTAGTGGAATTTAGCGACTGGTAAAGGAGAACACTAGCTTTGTTTTGAACCTTTCCCGAGTGAAAATTCCCAGTGGGATTGCGTTTCCTCCATTCTACTGGTTTGATGCTTGCAGTAACGTGACATGAGAAGCCGCTCACAATCTACATGCCAGTGTTTAAATGAAACATGGTTCAAACAGCTGAAACACACTGATGCTACAGATGGTACAACTGTTCATATACCACTGTAAATTAGTTCCATGCTGCAGACATGTGTGTTGGTGGAAGGTGGTTGACGGTTAACCAGATATGCCGTTGTTTTCAATACAGTCAGCTTTGACAGAGACGCCCTTCCGTGTGTCAGCGGAACGTTCCATCAAGAGTTCAGTTTCTGCTGCTGTCTTATGTCCTCCATCATGGTAGTGGCCTGAACTGGCTGAATGTCCATGTTGAGGTCCAGGTACAACCTGAGTGCAAGGAGTACAGTACATTCACCTCCCTCCTCCACCAGTGATGCGTTCACCATAGCAGTGACTGTCATGGCTGCATGCTGCCATCAGTTGCGTAACCCTACAAGGCATGTAAGAGTGTTTTTTGCCAAAGCCAACATGTAAACGCAGCATCAGATGTCTGTTAGCTTCTGAACCCAGGCTTCACTGCTGCAGCTTGTGGGATAATACCACGTATCTGTGATGATGGCATAAGTAGAATTCAAAATACACTCACCATCGAAAGAATATCTGCACCCAGAAGGAGGTGTGGGATTGCAGGGCTATTGGGAAGGAAGATAAAGGTCACCAGGAACAATAAATTATGATAAATTTAGACTGATATGATCAGTATTTATTGAGCTACACATACAGAAGTAGTGTCTCTCAGTATGGTGTCGGGCCAACATGTTTGCTAACCCAACATACCAGACGTCTCGGCATGGAGTTGTAGAGGTTCCTAATGGTGTCCTGTGATAATCCATCCCATGCAGCTTCAATATCCTCACACAGTTCCTGCAGATGGTGTGGTAGGGGTGGAGGTGAAGTGACACCAGGCCTTCTGGCCACGTGACACGTGGCAACAAACTGTTCATCTTGGCGCTGACCACGGTGCCTCCACACACGGATTCGTTGGTCGTCTCCACCAAGACAAAAGCGGGACTCGTCACTGAAGATGACCCGCTGCCATTCTGAGTCACGTCTGGCATGACACCATTGCAGTCTATGGTGACGTTGATGTGGTGTTAAGGACAGTCGTGTTAAGCATCACTGCTCGCTGAATATCTACAATCATGGCTGTTGGGTCAGTCAGGTACAGCAATAAGGCCCGTCCTTGCTTACATTACATGAGCGGCCGAGTGTGAAACTTGAATCATTCGCATGTCTCATGATGTCAAACCTACCCACCAAGTTTCATTAGTGGACACCCATAATCGAACATTCTTGGGAACACTAAAATGGAACTGTGCTCAGTAAAAACGTTATGATGGGTTGAGGGTTTATTTGCATATCGCAACCCACTGTGACATCAGTGCTGGAAGAGTTCTGATAATCCATTCTGCTAAACAAATGATATAAATGACATAATCGAATTGATAAGCAGGGAAAAATCCCTAGTTGATCTAGTTAGTTAAATCAAAGTCCGCTGGACGTTCGGCCACACGCTCTGCGTGCCTTTGCGTCCTGGCCGCGCCGGCCTGCGCAGCCCCTTCTGCCACAAAGCTGCAGGTCTGCACAAAGCTCAGCTTAGAGCCTGAGCTGCAGCTGCTTAGAAAGCAATTTGTAGCTGAAGTGGCGCGCGGTGGCCCTCGCTGTGTCCGGCCTGCCCTGCTAATTTGCGCAGCAAAATAGATCAAAGTCCGGCCTGCACTCCGCTTTTGTTTTCTCATGCAAATCCTCCTTTTTTTCCACAGACATTAACCCTTTACAACTGGCTGGTGTCAGTTTCTTTTAGAGTGCAACTGAATCACCCATCTCTTTGAATGAGACACAGATCAATTTCAGGGGAGCTTAGCTTAGCTTTAGTCCCACCACCACCACACACACACCCACACACACCACACACACACACAGCATAATAGACATTTCTATGAGCTGAGGTAATCTTCTTAAATCGCAGAGATTACAACTAATCCCAGTCACAAAAAAATGTTTCAATTTGTCTTAAAAGTTCTGCTGAATTACTGCTGATTACGTTCCTTTAAAATGACCAATGGGCATTAATCCGATTAATTACTGCATGCACAATTAGAGTTTGTTCAATCTCTGAACATGCCTCAAATTGACTGATTACCCATAAATGCTGGCTGAATAAATGTCTCTACCTCTCTGTGTATAAGTCAGGAGGACAAAATCGGGCTTCATGTATTTATTAAAAAGATAAAAGATTAATAGACAATGGGACACCTAGCAAGATCTGGGCTGGCTGTATTCCAAAAGACATACTACATACTACTCACGTACTACATCTACCTAAAAATAGTATGTAGTATACAGTATGCAGTATGCGACCAAATTGGAAATCTGTAGTGAAGATACCCGGATGGTGTTCTACTCCAGTCAGGCGTTCTAGTATACAGGAGGAGCTATGGCTGTATTCGAAATGGCACACTACTATACCGCACACTGCATCCTACAGTAGTATGTACTGAATACTGTATACGCCCCCTGTGTGTGGTGTACAGTACAGTAACAAGTTCTGACCTACAGTGTAGTATACTAATACAGTCACATGACCAGTTACCTCACATTTACCTCAGAGCTGTTGTTACTGTATCCACTGTTTAGAGCTAGCTGCTGCTAACGCTGCTCAGTTCACCTGAAATGCGTTTAGCCTAGCTGTTAGCTACCCTCGGCTATTTCACTCAAACTGAACCTCTAAAGCGAGTTCATCTTTTATTAATCTTCAGACCTGAATATTTTAACTTTCTGAGGCTCATTCTGATGAAAACATACCCCACTACGTTTTCTCCGGCTGAAGCAGGCTGAGAGCCGGTGAGGCCGCAGTGCATGATGTGTTTTCATCAGAAGGAAGATAAAGGTTACCAGGAACAATCAATGATGATAAATTTAGACTGATATGATCAATATTTATTGAGCTACACATACAGAAGTAGTGTCTTCAGTATGGTGTTGGGCCGTTGGGCAACTTGAATATTCTCACACAGTTCCTGCAGATTGTGCGGTAGAGGTGGAGGTGGAGTGACACCAGGCCTTCTGGACCTGTGATGTGTGCCTCCACACACGGATTCGTTGGTCGTCTCCACCAAGACAAAAGCGTGCCTCGTCACTACAGATGACCCGCTGCCATTCTGAGTCACTCATGATGACACCAGTGCAGTCTTTGGCGACACTGACTTGGTGTTGGGGCAGTCGTTGTAATGGTCTGCTTGCACGTAGTCCTGTGTTGGGCTGTTGTCTGCCAATGGTGCTGGCACTAACAGAATGACTCATGGAGGATATCACTGCTCGCTGAATGTCCACAATCGTGGCTGTTGGGTCAGTCAGATACAGTGACAAGGCCTGTCCTTGCTTACGCCACGGCCAAGCGTGAAACTCGAATCATTGGCATGTCTCACGATATCAAACCTACACACTAAGTTTCATTCCTGTTGGTTGATTCCTTGTGCAGCTATTCTTTTGATGATGAGTGTATTTTTTACAGGCTGTTTGGACACTACCACTGTTTTGGTTGTTTTGGTGACACCACCACTGCCATCGCACCACCGTCTGTTTTTTTTAGATGTTTTTTTGATGTGAGAAGCTCCTCCCTTTCAGTTTCCCATTGCATTGTGGGACAACAGTGTCCTTCCACTGTAAGAAGACACCTCAGAGCTGAGAAAAGGAAATAGCCAGAAAAGAAGACAAAAACAGGGAAATCAAGCAAAGAAGCTGATGCTATTCTCAGGACAGTGGATGGACCACCCTAGAGTCTAGACCTCAATACCACTGAATGTGTTGTGAGAAGCAGGAAATGCAACCAGGTTCTAAGACTTCAAGTCTCCTGAAAATAACAGAAGTTATAAAGGCAAAGAGTGGACACACTCAGTACTGAATTGTTTTCTGTGCAACTGTGTGTTAAATATACACCCACCGACCACATTCATCCTGTGTATCTACACTCCCTGTTCATCTTATCAGCTCCCCTGACCATATAGGAGACCTTAGTATATCTGGTTCGCTGCATACTATGTTACTCTGTTCTTCAATGGTCAGGACCCCCACAGGACCACAACAGAGCAGGTATCATGTGGGTGGTGGATCATTCTCAGCACTGCAGTGACACTGACGTGGTGGTGGTGTGTTAGTGTGTGTTGTGCTGGTGTGAGTGGATCAGACACAGCAGTGCTGCTGGAGTGTTTAAACACTGTGTCCACTCACTGTCCACTCTATTAGACACTCCTACCTTGCTGGTCCACCTTGTAGATGTACAGTCAGAGACGATAGCTCATCTGCTGCTGCACAGTGCAGTGTTGGTCATCCTCTAGTCCTTCATCAGTGGTCACAGGACGCTGCCCACAGGATGTTATCGGCTGGATAGTTTTGGTTGGTGGACGATTCTCAGTCCAGCAGTGACACTGAGGTGTCCAGCAGCACCACCCGATCAGTGTCACTGCAGTGCTGAGAATGATCCACCACCCACATAATACCTGCTCTGTGGTGGTCCTGTGGGGGTCTTGACCATTGAAGAACAGGGTAATGAAGTATACAGAGAAACAGATGGACCACAGTCTGGAACTGTAGAACTACAGAGTGCTTCTATATGGTCAGTGGAGCTGATAACATGGACAGTCAAAGTAGATACAAGGAGATGTAGCTAATGAATTGGCAGGTGGGTTTATGTTTTCTCCTCTTTTCCTGGGCTTTTGACTAGAAATGAAAGAAATGAGGGGTGGTCTTAGGTGTTGGAACAGGACTGAATGTGTTCTGTCTCTGCAGGTGGAGTTGACAGGTAACAGCATATTTGAATACATTCACCCGTCTGACCATGACGAGATGACCGCAGTGCTGAGTGCTCACCAGCCACTTCACCCACACTTTCTACCAGGTAACTACTATAACCACAGACACACACACACACACACACACACAAGCACACACACACACAAGCACACACACCATACACAGAGATGTCATAACAGTCTTCATAACAGTAATAATGCAGTACTTGAATTTTAGCCTTTGAGGGCCCATATCACTAAATTGCCTCACATTCATAAAAGAGTTTATTGCAGCATGTTATGAAGTTTCCAAGCCATTCACTCTCCAGCCCATACCGTCTGTATATGATAACTAACCTGCAAAACGAAGCCATTTTGAATTAATTGTTTATGTGATGGCATGAAAAACATAACGTTTACATACATCCACCCATTCAAACTACACAAACTTTGCTCCGCCCACTCATGCTGAAGTCATAAGGCGTGTTTAAGGAATGTCCAGACTGCCTCTTAAATAAGGCCCTATGGATATACCATACACATCATATCGTACATACAGTATATCAGTCTTAAATCCACATTAACAAAAACAGCCTGTTTATTTCTAAGAGGCGGAAAGAGCCTGAAAATGGTCATGGAAAAATTAAGCCTCTTTTTAGTATCATATAAACGTTGATTGAACATTCTAATTTTAATTCTAAATTCTAACTCTAATTCTAATTCTAAAATTCTTATTGTAATTCTAATTCTAAATTAAAATTCTAAACTTATAATTATAATTATAAAATTGTAATTCTAAAATTCAGATTCAGATTCAAATTCTAATTCTAATTCTAATTCTAATTCTAATTCTAATGGAAAAATTGAATACAAGTAAAATGTTGAATACAGGCTCTTTAAATCTGAGTGATTTCTATTTATTATATTTTTCTAGCACAGCATTCCCAGTTTTCCCAAGGTATGGAGCTTAGGAGGCAGAGGTCTAGTTAAGAACACCATCAATCAGTTTTAGAAAGATTTTGATGCATTCAAACACACACACACACACACATGCCTGCACACACACACACACACACACACACACACACACACGAGACAGAATGTGTTTTAATGTGATGGGGGTGTGTGTGTCTCAGAGTACGAGATGGAGCGCTCCTTCTTCCTCAGGATGAAGTGTGTGTTAGCTAAACGGAATGCAGGACTGACATGTGGTGGTTATAAGGTAATCTCACACACTGTACACTCTTAGTAGGAAACACACATACGCTGTAAAATGGTGTAGCGGTCAGACATCACGGCAACAACAACACCACGACAAGAGTAAAGAAAACATAATAAGCGTATTATATTATTTGATATTATTTTGATTACATTATTATGTTAAAGAGGAAATTAAGTCTCCTCCACTTCCACCGTACCAGCTCGGGTTCTTTACAGTGGTGCAATACAACTGAACCAGTACATATCCTGATATACCACATACACTCTTGATGTACCACAGTATGATATTTCTCCATATTTCCACCTCTAATATATATTTAGTGGTGTAAAAACTTTGATCTTTGATTATTCATGATGGACAGACCAATAGAATTGATCCAAAACAGTCCTTAAAACCCTCCAGAATGGACCTTTACAGGAGGATGAACCAGCTTTCTTAACCTGCAGTGGAGCTGATAGAACAAGGTTTATTTCTAAGCAGGTTTGGAGCAATTCTATTGGTCTGTCCATCATGAATATTCACTAAACTGAAAGGAGAACTAGAGCTTTTACACTGTAGATATAAAATAGGATAGAATAGAAAAATATATAAAGATAAGAACTGGTGTTAAAAAAACAAGATGTTAAAAATTAAATAAACATAAAAAATAAATAATGGAATGTAATTGCAATATATACACTAAGCATACATAAATATACAGTACAGAAATATATGAAATTTAAATTTACAGTAGTGTGCTATGTGAGGGTTGATTGAATTTTTATACTTCATAACTTCAAACATTATACATTGTTTTTTTAAAACTTAATCATTTTAAACTTAAAACTTAAAAATTTAAACTTAATTATTTTTAATTATTTTAACTTTAAACTATAAATGTATTAATGTTTAATCTTAATCATTTTAAACTTAATTTTGTAAACTTAATAACTTTAAATGTATAATGTTTAACTCCATAATATTTTTAATTGAATCATTTTTTAAACTTTTAACAAAGTGCAAGATGAAAATGCTTAAGAAAAAAAAAAGTTCACAGACTAGACAAAAAGTGTCAAGGCACTTTCTTTCCAAAGGGCTAAAGCCATGTCATTTTTATATTGCGTGTCCAGAAGTGAAACATTTCACTGATAATAATATATATTTTCAAAATAATAAATTACTTTTATTTTGAAAAATATTTCTCACTAAAATGACATAGTACTCCATATTAATATCATGTAAAACATGACCTGAGTGTAGATTAAAACATTGATGAATATGTTATAAAGAGTTTATGTAAGATGTTACAGATGTGTTATATAGACATAAGTGTCTAAAGTGTTATCGCAATATGCCCACTTCTGTTTTCAGCCAAGTGCAGATTAAGACTTGTTTTGGCCAAAAATGACTCTGTATATGAAGATTATGCACCGAAAATCCTTTTGACCCCTATTATTAATAATTATTCGGTTATTAATCTTCAGTAATTACTATGCTAATTTGCACTATTTGGTTATTGTTATGAAACTAATATGCTTACACAGTTACACAGGCTTTGTAAGTTCCATTTAGGCCCCTTAAGGAATTAGCCCTAATATATGCCAGAAGAGTGGGAGCCCTTGGGTTGCCAAATAACAGCACCGCATTACTTTATTTAGATTCAATAAAAAGAGAGTGATTTGTTTCTAAGAGAAGAGTCTGGAAGTGAACTGGTTTAATAGGCCCACTTGAAGTAATGGAACATGAATGCGTAATAGCCCACATATCTGCTCTCGCCTCGGCCGCCTTCCATGCCGTGTCCGCTGGGTCTCCCCTCGCGTGAGCACAGGTCCCGTCCCGGCTCTGCAGAACGCCCCCCCTTCCCGGCCTCTGTCACTCATAAATCACGCAGCCCGTCGCTTTGGAAATTTGTTTGAAGTTTACATTGGCAGTAAACAAGCCGCTTATGCTAAGTAGAGAATAAATCATAGGCTGGATTCGGGGAGGGAGCAAGGGAGCGAGATACACACTGCCAATAGGCAAGTCCAGCGCAGTGTGCGTGTGTGCGCTGTAGCCCTGAGTGTAGCCTGTCCCAGACAGAACCCACTCACATAACACACATAACACAGTTCTTCATTCACCATCACTGCAGCCCAGAGTGATCTGCTCTCCAGACTCTGAGAGGTGAGCTTGAAGAGGGTCAGTCAGATGAAGTCTGTGTGTGTTGTTATGTGATATGCACCGCACGTATTCTGCTCAGCATGAATGTTAGGCCATGTGTACATTATCTTAGCTCTCTTTAAGCGAGATCATGGTTCTTGATGGCTGATTCTGATTTCCTCACAGGGATTTCTTTGCAGGCCGATTTCTATGAGCCGTTGTTTTAATCTGAAGCTCAGAAGGTGAGGGCTGTGATGACAATAGCATATTATTAGTACATTCGATAAGCCAAAGCTGCAACATACTGTGCTGAGACCACCCAACAAAACAGCCAGTAGGTACAATTCAGTCAGTTTATTTCAGTATTAGAGAAAACATAAGCTCATAAAGAATTAGCCACCTGTGACTGAAAGGTACCGAATAACAGGTAACACCTTCACGAGCACCAATAACAGCTGTGACTGGATTGGGCATGGACTGGACAGGTTTCTGGATTGGTCAGTTGGGCCAAATTTGGTAGATGCCTTCCCTGGCACAATTCCGAGGAGAATTCCCTGTAGACTGGGATTTTAGCCACTGCTGGTAGACCCGTATGACCGTACGGTTCCATACACCTGCAGATTCAGCTACTTCCTTCACACTATGGTCTTTGGCATGCCCAAATGCAGTCACTCCTTTTAGCCAATCATTAACATGGGGGAAGGGTGATCACATTTGGTCTCTTTATTGGGCCAAACTGGCATTTTAAATCTTGTAGCCAAGAAATCAGATGCCTGGATGGTTTGAGCCAGTTATCAAATTAGGATTTTTCTGACCAATGTTGTGACTAAATTGACTTGAATATAACAGAGAGACAGTTTTCTGGCTTTAGGCTTGGGTGCTTGGGCTAGACTGCCAGTTAACTGTGGTTATGATGTCACAGCACATGGGTACCTGGTTGCTTGTGACTGATCAAACTCAACTCGTCTAAAACACTAGAATAAATTTATCACCTTAAATTTGAAACAACATTGTTGATGATGTAGGCCTTAAACTTTGAACTTAAAAAATGTAAACTTAATCATTTTTAAACTTAATAATTTTAAACTTTAAATGTACTAATTTTTAATCTTAATCGTTTTAAACTTAGTTTTTTTAAACTTCATAACTTTAAACTTTAAATGTATACTTTTTTAAACTTAATAATTTATTAATTAAATCATTTTGAAAACTTTTTAACAAAGTGCAAGATGAAAATGCTAAAGAAAAAAAGGCACTTTCTTTCCAAAGGACTAAAGCCAGGTAATTTTATATTGCCTGTCCAGAAGTGAAACATTTCACTGATAATAATTCTTTTTTTCAAAATAATAAATTAGCTTTATTTTGAAAACATATTAGTACTCCATATTAATGTCATGTAAAACATGTACACTTGTATAGATTTGAACATTGATAAATACTTTAATTCATCAATTTATCACCTTAAATTTAAAACAACATTGTTGATGATATAGGCTTTAATACACTGCAGCATTTGCGATTTGAAAATTGCACTCATTTCTAATTGCAAATATAATATGATAACAATTAATTGTTCAAGCCTAGCTGCTTATTTAAACATCGATGTAGCTCTGCATCCACTATTCACTTACTCAGCTGGAGCATCAATTATGTTTTAACACACCTGTATTTATACTTTGTACACTACTGGACAGTCCCAGACAGTTCTAGAAAGTTCTAAACAAGTCTCCAAGGTTATAGAAAATTTCTGTAGAGAGACAGTTCTAGAAAGTTCTAGACAAGTCTCCAAAGTTCTAGAAAATTCCAGAGAGTTCTAGGAAGTTCTTAACAAGTCTCCAAAGTTCTACAAGTTTCCAGGGAGTTCTACAAAGTTCTAAACAAGTCTCCAAAGTTCTAGAAAATTCCAGAGAGTTCTAGGAAGTTCTTAACAAGTCTCCAAAGTTCTACAAGTTTCCAGGGAGTTCTACAAAGTTCTAAACAAGTCTCCAAAGTTCTAGAAAATTCCAGAGAGTTCTAGGAAGTTCTTAACAAGTCTCCAAAGTTTTACAAGATTCCAGAGAGTTCTAGAAAGTTCTAAACAAGTCTCCAAAGTTCTAGAAAATTCCAGACAGTTCTATAAAGTTCTAGATAAGTCTCCAAATTCTAGAAAACACACTTAGTACCTGGAACAAGAACATAACAAACATGTGTAATAGAAGCTAATGGGAAGGTCTAAGAGACAAGGAAACCATCCATAGCAATCAACAGTAAACTACAAACAGCATGTACAATACACTCACTTTAGTCCAACATTAAGCATAAGCTGTATCTAGAAAGGCAACCCTTACTGTACTATAATCCCTGTGGCATTTATAGCATGTAGCTGTGACAGGCGCGTGGTGAGTCTAGAATATAAAGGCTGCCGTGTTTGTGTCTGCGCGTAGGTGATCCACTGCAGCGGCTACCTCAAGATCCGGCAGTACGTGATGGATGTATGTCTGTATGAGTCGTGCTATCAGATTGTGGGGCTGGTGGCAGTGGGCCACTCTCTGCCTCCCAGTGGCATCACCGAAATCAAACTACACAGCAACATGTTCATGTTTCGCGCCAGCCTGGACCTCAAGCTCATCTTCCTCGACAGCAGGTAAGAAGTATTCATTGCCATCATCGTCATGAGTACAGTCAGCCTAATCAATGATGGAGTCCAGGTCCGCTGTGTGGTTAAGCAAACCATTTAGAATTTTTATTGTCCCTAAAACCACTAAAACCCACATTTAAATAGCCTACAGCTATTAGCTCCGCCTATTAATGCTGACGTTATGTATTCCATTTTGGAGGTTTTTAAGGTGGACTGCATAATTCCATGAGTGTTATTTAATAGTCTTATGTCTTTACTTGTATTCTAAAGTTCTAAAGAACCTTCTATGAGTAGCTGTGTCTAAACTTTTGGCTGGTAGTGTAGGTCTAGGGCATTTGAAGGTAAACATCCCAAAAGCATCCTTGATTATCCAGAATGCTTTTGGATGAGAGCGAGGTACTTTACTGTACAGCCATCTGTTATTTCATTCCAAACCCATCTGGAATATTTGTTACCAAAAAGCTCTAAATCTCAGAATCTGGTTCCAGCCAAAGCTCCAGGTTACCACTGCAACTGGATTTGGCATGGACTGGACAACTTTCTGGATGTAGGCAATGTTCAGACACGCTTACATTAAATAAGTGCACAGTTGGGCCAGATTTGGTGGATGCCTGGTAGTTCCAGATCGTTCCCACAGTTTTTCAAGAGGATTCAAATCTGGGGATTTTGTGGTCCAGTCCAGATGTGCGGATGCTCCTGAATGGTTATAATGCTAATCAGTCAGATTTGCAGCCCTGTGAATGCCAGAATTGTCATCTTGGAATACAGGGATAGGAATGTTATGTTCCTCGGTTGGATGATGAGCAAAGGGCAAAACCTGGTTCAGCTCACCTCGACCAAAGAACCCATTTCCACATCACACACACACATATATATCGTCACTGTCCAAAGAAAAACAAGTATCTCCAAAACGGCAACCTTACAGGAGAGGGCAATTTCAAACCCAGTTTCATTATAATATAAGTCAATGGAACCAGAATTTTTCACAAGCAATTATGGGCCATTTGTGTTGGTTCCATCATCATTACATTTTCACACAATGTAAACAGCAGCCTATGTGATCAAATGATGGCTAAAAGTAAAAATTGACAAAAATGGAGATACATGTTTTTCTATGGACAGTAACAATATATATATATATATATATATTATTGGTATGCAACATTATCAATACAGATTTGATATTTGTCTTCTCTGATTTCTGGATCAATCAATCAATGAATGCAGCAAAACCTCAAAAGTTCATGGCACTGCAGACGTTGCAGAGGGTGAAGACCATTTGCATAGACATACAAAGGCCGTGTTTACTCAGCAAACTGTAAAGCCCAAATCAGACGTGTTGTTCAGATTTATGTTCAGAGACAAGCTACCAACTGTGATCACATACACAGATGCACCAATAAGAAATGCAATCCAATACAAACATGTCCCAATCTGGAAGTGATCTGATCCGGTTTGGAAGTGATCAGGAGAAGTGCTGATGTGCGCTGACTGTGACCTGAGTAACATCCAAACATACACAAATGCTTTGATATGGGATGAATCTTTATTTGTATGTACTCTAATAGTTTAATATCTAATCTCTAAGCCCTGTTTTCCTCTCTCCCCGTACCAGAGTGGCAGAACTGACCGGGTACGAACCGCAGGATCTGATCGAGAAAACACTGTACCAGCATGTGCATGGCTGTGACGTGTTCCACCTGAGATATGCGCACCACTTGTGTGAGTCTATGCTATAGCTATATCAGCTAACAAACACCTGAGTTAGCTAGCATTGCACTAAGTGACTGGGAGAGGGAGGACCATCCTACTCACCCAGAGAGAGTGAGGTCAGTTTTGCTGTAGTGGACTCCCAGTCATGGATGGCTGTGGCATCGCCAGGATCAAACTCATAATGATCTAAGCTTCATCTAACATCTAGCATGATGTGCTGGTGTGAGTGGATCACTGGAGGGTTTAAACACTGTGTCCACTCACTGTCCACTCTGTTAGACACTCCTACCTTGCTGGTCCACCTTGTAGATGTACAGTCAGAGACGATAGCTCATCTGCTGCTGCACAGTGCAGTGTTGGTCATCCTCTAGTCCTTCATCAGTGGTCACAGGTCGCTGCCCACAGGACGCCGTTGTGCTGGATAGACGCCCAGCACAACACACACTAACACACCACCACCACGTCAGTGTCACTGCAGTGCTGAGAATGATCCACCACCCACATACTACATGCTCTGTGGTGGTCCTGTGGGGGTCCTGACCATTGAAGAACAGGGTAATAAAGTATACAGAGAAACAGATGGACTACAGTCTGGAACTGTAGAACTACAGAGCGCTCCTATATTAAAGTGGACTATAAGTGTAGGTACAAGGAGGTGTGCCTAACGAAGTGGCCGGTAAGTGTACGTGAAAGCAGATATTAGAGCATATATCAGGCAGAAACATGCATTTGTCCTGACAGCCATTCTATAAGCTGATCAGTGCTGTTAAATGTTTACTCCTGTAGATGATGAAGCATTAAACACGTACTGAACACGTTAATGCATTGTAAGTGAATGTCAGAACACTCTGTGTAACCATAATGATCAGCAGCGCTGCATCTCTCAGATTTCTGTGGAATATTGCCCTGAATGTATGTATTCCATTAAACATATGCATACAGCCGCAGACGCATGCTGCTGCTATGGAGACATAGACATTAAGTAAACAAGGATGTGGAAACACAAGAATTGAAGAAATTGGAGTAGCAGTCTTTAGTAATGACAGCATGCTGTGAACTCACTGTCTCTCTCTCTCTCTCTCTGTTTCTGGCACAACCCCCCCTCCCCCCACACCCACTCTATGCAGTATTGGTGAAGGGGCAGGTCACCACAAAGTATTACCGTATGCTGTCCAAGCACGGCGGCTGGGTGTGGGTCCAGAGCTACGCCACCATCGTCCACAACAGCCGGTCCTCTCGGCCACACTGCATCGTCAGTGTCAACTACGTCCTCACGTGAGTGCTGGACCTTCTCATGTGATGCCTAACTGTGTGCTCTTCTGTATGTGCATAAGCCTAATGATGTGTCATGTTAGTGTGTGTTGAGTATGTTGTCTGGTGGAATGTGGTTAGTCAACCTAACATGCTGTTTTACACTGTGCCTACAACGTCAGTGTAGCTAAGTAGTAGAAGCTCATGACCAACAGTCAGCATACACTCACTGTCAAAGCAATAGTTGCACAAATAGTTGCACCCAGAAGGAATCACCCAATAGGAGTGAAGGTTGGACATGTGGCGCACATGTGACGTAAGCAAAGGACGGGTCTTATCACTGTACTTGACTGACCCAACAGCCACGATTGCGGACGTTCAGCGAGCAGTGATGTCCTCCACAAGTCATCCTGTTAGTGCCAGCACTATTGGCAGACGGCTGCATGATGCAGGACTACATGCACGCAGACCGTTACGCCGACTGCCCTTAACACCACGTCAACGTCACCAAAGACTGCAATGATGTCGTGCCAGACTGTCATGGAGTGACTCAGAATAACAGCATCTTGAGTGACGAGTCCCGCTTTCGTCTTGGTGGAGACGACCAACGAATGCGTGTGGAGGCATCGTGGTCAGCACCAAGATGAGCATTTTGTTGTCATACGTCCCCCATCTAGAAGGCCTGGTGTCACTCCACCTTCACCCCTACCGCACCATCTGCAGGAACTGTGTGAGAATATTCAAGCTGCATGGGATGGCTTATCACAGGACACCATTAGGAACCTCGACAACTCTGTACCGAGACGTCTGGTATGTTGGGTTAGCAGACATGGCAGCCCAAAGCCATACTGAGAGACACTACTTCTGTATGTGTAGCTCAATAAATATTGATCATATCAGTCTAAATTGATCATCATTTATTGTTCCTTGCAACCTTTACCTTCCTTCCCAATAGCATCGCAATCCCACACCTCCTTCTGGAAAATCCAGGACCAAAAACTGTATTTAAGGTCTTCTGACACCAGTTATATCTGATAGACTACATTTGGTCTAAGAGGAAAATCGTGTTAATTATTTTTGGCAAATTACGGCTTTAAAATAAGCAGGTCCTTTTTTTCCGACATGCTGTTTCTCATGCAGCTCAGGAGTGAGTAATGCTGTTCTGGGTGGTATAAGAAATAAAGACATCAGTCCAGCTTGTGGGCCATCAAGAGCCAAATACTACATCATTGTAAGAGAGAAAACTCTGCTCTGGTTGTTTTATTAAGGAGAGACTGATTGTGCGTGTGACTTTAACATGCTCTGTGTGTGTGTATGTGCTTGCTCTGTAGAGATGTGGAGTATAAGGAGCTGCAGCTGTCGCAGGATCAGAGCAGGCCCAGACCGGTGCTCTCCTATAAGACCTCCCTGCCTCCCCAACCGGACCCCCGCAAACAGCTCAAAGCCAAACCAGCCAGGATAAAAACCAAACCCAAAATATCCCCATACCCTCAGGTACACCAACAGTGCATGCACATAAATACTAACATGCAGAAATTTATTAGCTTCCATAATGTGTTTTTGTTACCGGCCTCAGGCCTAGGGGATACCTGGGCACGGTACAAACACCGTTTTCCCTTAAAAAGAGAGAACGGACACGAAGTTATGGTGTGCACAGCTCACGCCTTCCTTTATTGTTACAAAAATACACATGGAATTGAAAATACTACACATTTAAACATTCACAATACTAGACTAATCTAAAATCATTCAATACATACATACATACTTCCCAATAGCATCTCAAACAAACATGGAATATAATTAAGCTACCTCAAAAGAAACTACATTTAGACAAGAAAATAACATAAGAAACAAACCCAACAAAAAAAGAGAATGAAAACCATGAGGCACAGATTGAGAAGTTGTACATGCATTTAAAAGAATGTATGAGGGATATTAATTTAGCTTTCTTAATATTTTTTGTACCCCTTTACATTTTCATAATCATAGAGGTTTTGATATAGAGGTTTATGCACAAAGAGACACTTCGGCTAAAATACTAAAAAGTGAATCGGCTGCTTTGTACAGTGGTGCCATGGTCGTCTTTAAAAGACCCCCTTGTGATGATGGATCATGAAGATGTCTTCTAGTGCTTAGCAGGGCTGGTTTCCAGTTGAATTATAAGCTCACCAGACAAAAATTGAGTCACTTGTGACTGAAATGAACCTAATAGCATATAATAATTCCATGTATTTCACATATGCACGTATTGGCTCACAGCCCTGTATTGAAACACATTGATACAATCGTCTTCAAAAGAATGGCTTAAGAAAGAAGTGTGGGATTGCAGTGCTGTTGGGAAGGAAGATAAAGCTCACCAGGAACAATAAATGATATGGACAATATTTATTGAGCTACACATACAGAAGTAGTGTCTCTCAGTACGGTGTCGGGCCGCCGTGTTTGCTAACGCAACATGCCAGACGTCTCGGCGTGGAGTTGTAGAGGTTCCTAATGGTGTCCTGTGATAATCCATCCCATGCAGTTTTAATATTCCCACACCGTTCCTGCAGACTGTGTGGTAGGGGTGGAGGTAGAGTGACACCAGGCCTTCTGGACATGTGACGTGTGACAACAAGACAAAGGCGGGACTCGTCACTGAAGATGACCCGCTGCCATTCTGAGTCACTCCATGACAGTCTGGCACGACACCATTGCAGTCTTTGGTGACGTTGACGTGGTGTTAGGGAGAGTCATCGTAATGGTCTGTGTGCATGTAGTCCTGCGTCGTGCAGCCGTCTGCCAATGGTGCTGGCACTAACAGGATGACAGCCATGGCTGTTGGGTCAGTCAGGTGCAGCGTTAAGCCCTGTCCTTGCTTACGTCACATATGCAGCCAAGTGTGAGACATAATTTGAATCATTTGCATATCTCACAATGTCAAACCTACCCACCAAGGTTCATTCCTGTGGGTTAATTCCTTTTGATGATGAGTGTAACACCTATATGTGTTGGTGTGTATTTATTCCACTCCAGATATCCATGTCCACTGATAAGCTGGAGTCTTCTCCAGGAAGCGGCTGGAAGTCCAGTCCCCCCTGCAGTCTGTCATCCTGCCAGGAACAGAGTCCAGTCTCCTTGCCCCCTGTCTCCTTGCCCGTCCCGGAGCCAGGCGAGGTGCTGCCTTACAGCCTGCCGCTGCCTTACCCCTACACACACACTCACACACAGCTCCCCACAGACTGCAGGAAGTTGCGGCCGGCGGCGAGCTCTCCCGAGCAGGCAGGGGGCCAGCTTCTCTCCAACCTGCCGGCCCATGGGGACAGGCACTGGGGCAGCAACACCTCCTCAAAACCCACCGTAAACCCTCACGCGCTCGGCTCCAAAACCCCACTACACTCCCACTCTGGCAGTCCCACAGCAGCACCTGGCAACAACACTTACACAGGTAAGGAGTCAAGCGGGCGGCTGATCAAAGTTTTTCAGTGAGTTCTCGAAGTTAATGCTGTATAATTCAAAGCTGGCTGATTGAAAGTAAAGTGCAGTCTCATCACAGGACCACACACATCAGTGTCCAGAGTCCTCTGTGACTGAAACGTACCTAATACTGTGTGATACCTCCATGAGCACCAATAACAGCTGTGATTGGATTTGGCATGTACTGGACAAGTTTCTGGATGCAGGCCGTTCAGACACTCTTACATCAAAGAATTGGTCAGTTGGTTCAGATTTGGTGGATGCCTTCCTGGCACAATTCAGAGGAGAATTCCCTGTAGACTGGGATTTTAGCCACAGCTGGTAGACCCGTACGCTTCCATACACCTGCAGATTGAGCTACTTCCTTCACACTATGGTCTTTGGCACGCCCAAATGCAGTCACTCCTTGTAGCCAATCATTAACATCTGCTTTGGAGCCATTTTCCACACATGGAACGAGACATTCACTGCACCGTAGCACCTCTTCTCCATCTATGGATCCCGTCACTCACACCCCGCAGGGATTTATAGCCCCATCATCCTCGTGCAGCGCCATCTGCAGGAGCCTGAAGTTACTACCACCTTAAACAGCAAGCTAATAATGAGAATCCTCCAGCAGGACTGGAGGAAGATCATTGAGAAATGAGCACTGGTGGTAGAAACATCTATCAACTTTGGTATGTGAATGATGCAACACTCTACTGGGGTAATGACAACAGCAAAGACCACCAACTGTACCACTGATGGAGAAGATTTGGAAATGGTGTGAGAGTGTTGGCCTACTCGATTCAGCTGCTTACAACAAGGGAACCAGCACTTGGGACACAGATTAGCATTCTACAGAAGAACTATCCAGGCTGTGGTCTTCTCTGTGGTTCTTTATGGAAAGCTGGAAAGCTGGACAATAAACAAGCCAGACAGGAAAAAATATAGATACCTTTGACCTTTGGTGTTGGCGTCCTCCTCTGAGAGTCCCTTGGACACCAAAGAAATCAGCGAATGGACTAAATCAGGCCTCACCGCTTACTCAAAGCCCAGATATCCAAACAAAAGCTTAAATCTTATTTGGACATATTCTGAGAAGAACCAATCCATTGGAAATGACCATTATGCTTGGAACTGTTGAAGATAAAAGAGGAAGAGGACAACCATCAGCAAGATGGTTGGATCCAAAAAGCGGAATCACAAACAAGCCATTCAGAAGCCTAAAGACCAAAACAGAAGGCAGGATAGTCTGGAGGAATGCTGTGTATGTATGGGCCAGGAGTCGGAAGCCGCTTGATAATAATGTGATGGCTGGGGACATCCAGGAGACATCTGGAGCCAAACTTTCTTCTTTAAACTAGCTCATAAGGTCTCAGCTACTTTTGTTGCTAATAACAACAGCTCCTCAAAGCAGGTCCTCCTTCTGTTTATCATAATAGGCTTTACAGTAGAATAAAAGTGAAGACATCAAACTATAAAATAGCACTCATGGAATTATACAGTCCACCTTAAACACCTCCAGAATGGACCTTTACAGGAGGATGAAGCAGCTTTCTTACCCTGCAGTGGAGGCTGATAGAACAAGGTTTATTTCTAAGCAGGTTTGGAGCAATTCTATTGGTCTGTCCATCATGAATATTCACTAAACTGAAAGGAGAACTAGAGCTTTTACACTGTGCAGAAAAAGAGATCAAAGTTTTTACACTACTAAATATATATTAGAGGTGGAGATATGGAGAAATATCATACTGTGGTACATCAAGAGGATATGTGGTATATCAGGGTATGTACGGGTTCAGACTCTCATCAGTTGGAGCTGTTAAGTGTAAGACTGTAGAGTCTTTAAGATCACCAACTACATCCATTTAGTTGGGTGTGTCCAAACCTTTTGTGGTCTATTCTGATGATATCTGATTACAAGTCAAAACCCACTTGTTGGTTCTATGTAATCTTCTTAATTGCCTAAGAGAGTAGAAATAAAAACCACTTGTCATTTTCTAAAGAACGTACCAAATGGATGGTTCTTTAAAGAGCAATTTTTTGTAAATAAAGAACCATTTTAAAGTTGAAACAACATCCACATAGCATTCTAAACCAGCACAACTGTCCAGCGCAATTTGCCGATCTACTTGCTCAAGCACACCTGATTCACATCTGATTAAGTTGTGCACCCCTATTCCACACCAATGAAAGATTTCCCTGGAAACACACATCTAGTAACAATTTATCAACCTTGATGTTTGATCTCTCTGACTCTGAGAACCATGACGACTGTCACTACTCATTGCACTATAGATATTTTATATGTTTATATTTATAAGAGCATGTCTGATTGTATCGGTCACTGCAGGGCTCATCTTGTCTTTCCTTGCATCTTGGCTTGAATAGCTGTCTTGCTTGACCTTACTGCACCTCACTGTAGTGATAAGAATATAGCCTGTACGGTGTTTTTTCTAAATTCATTGGTTCTGGATGTAATGCAATGCTTCAGCAGACCATGTTTCAGTCCTCTTCGAGCCCCTCTACATAGCTGGTGGGTCACAGGAAATGGAGGTATGTGGAGGTGTGTGGACTAATGTCTGCCTAGCCAGAGAGCTAAGAAATTTCATGAATTCTACTAAGCCTAGCTGTTGGAACGGAACATCAGGAATAAGAAATAAGGAATCAGATGCAATCCTGTAACAAATGTAGCCTGAAGTAGCATCTGATTGCATTTGGGCATGCCAAACGCCAAAGTGTGAAGGAAGTAGCTGAGTTTGCAGGTGTATGGAAGCGTACGGTCATACGGGTCTACCAGCAGTGGCTAAAATCCCAGTCTACAGGAAATTCTCCTCGGAATTGTGCCAGGGAAGAGATCAACCATATCTGGCCCAGTTGTGCAATTCTGTGGTGTGGCCTACATCCAGAAACTTGTCCAATCACAGCTGTTATTGGTGCTCATGGAGGTGTTAGATGCAGTTAGGTAGGTTTCAGTCACAGTGAGTGAGTGTGTGTTCTTATATTCATATCGTTGTATGGTGATGGTATGCAGCTACATCTAACCTTTCCTTTAGCGAATGTGGCTTGTTGATCAGTGTGCAGGTTCCTCATTAGAACAGTAGGATGCTCCGGTATTCCCACTCTCCTGAGGATGTTCCATTATTTTATGTGGTGCAGGCAATGAAATGCTTTGCTGTAGTCAATGAAACATGTTGACTTGCTTCGTGAACTGCTTGGGTTTTTTAATAGAGTACATCAGTAATGATATGCCTTGTTCCTTTTCCTGACACCTGCTTGCATATCTGACTGTTCTCTTTCGATTTTGGGCTCTGTTGGCATAATTTAAACAGCACTTACATGGATTTTGTATTGGATGTTTTGATCTTACAGATCGCAGTACGGTGAGCAGGGGCTTTCCCAGCGATCCACTGCATGATGGCTTCAGCAGCTGCTCCTCCTCCAGACCCTGCAGCCGCTTTAAAGAGGAGCCCTATGAGCATCCCTCTGTGGGCCAGGGCAGGCCAGAGAGCCGCCTCCACACCCCTATACAGAGAGGTGCCGAAGCTAGGAAACTGCAGCTTCTTCGGGACAGCAAAGACCCTACGGATAGGGGCGAGATGTCCGTCCCGTGTCCGCTTCTGGCAGGAGGCATGCTGGGCAAGAGCAGTTGCGAGCAGCCCCGGACATCCCAAGGCCTCAGCCAGCATCTCCCCATGCAAATGGTCCTAGAGCAAAGACGCAGGCTTCGTTCATCCGAGGCGCCGTTTGAGCCCCAAACGGGACACCTTGGACACTGCGAGAGCAATGGAGAGTGCTCAGCGGCCAGGGGGGAAGAGAGGAGGGTGCTGATGGGAATGGGCCTCCAGGCACAGTCTCCCTACGTCTCTTTGAACTTCCACCACGTCCTGGCCAAGCACGGCTCCTTCCCGGGCACGCCCTACTCTCTCAGTCACCTGACAGACAGCTACAGTTACAGAGGGGAGGAGCTACACCCTTACCTGTACAGAGGTCAAAGCCCTGCCTCCAGCCCCTCCCCAGAAAGCCACAGCGAGATCCCACACTACATCGGCACCTCGGTCATCATCAGCAACGAGAGGTGACAAAGCTGAGAGGTCAGGTACTGAGGAGTCTTAGGCTAGGCCCTACTCGCTATGTGGCAAGTTATTTTGGGGGGGGGAATAGTAGGGGCACTCTTTCGATCCTCCCAATGTCCTCCAAAAGGCAGTGCACCAATAAGTGTACCCCACTGGACACAGAATACCCATAATGCAGTGTGTTGTTTGGTTTGGTCTGAGGAGGACAGCAGGTCAACTCACCTAGCATTGAGGTAATGCCATAGAGTGATGAGGAAACCCGTTTTATGTCAGTGTACAAAATCACATACTTGGATCCTGATTTTGCAGTGAGGGGATCAGTGATCAAGTCACGATTCTGAACACTGTGTAAGAGGTGGCTAACGATGAGTGCTCACACGCGAAACCCTGAACCTCCTCGATGCTCCGGTGCATCAGACATAGACACAGCTGCACTCAAATAAGCCAATGCCAGCCTCCGCACGGAGCAGCACACAACTTCAGGTACTAAGTATATTCTATTTTTGCAAGCAGCTTAGCCAATAGCAAGTGTTCAGTGAGAGAGCAAAGAGTGATTTTAGTGATGGTGCGATATCCATCAGCAATCCAGGGATTCTCCTCTGAATGTCCTCATATTTGCTACCATCCTGAACAGGTTTGTGTTGACCAGATGGAGAATATGCAAGAACATTGTGCCATGACATCTTGTCCCATCAACTGTACTTTTGATTTTAATAAAACAACACTTTAATCCAGATATTGTATAAGTTAGTGTCATACCCTGCTGACTCCCTCCCGATTACACTCGTCATCAAAAGAATAGTTTCATAAATAGCTGCACCCAGAAGAACTCAACCGACTGGAATGAAACTTTCATGCTCGGCTGTGCATGTGATGTAAGCAAGGACAGGTCTTATCACTGTACCTGACTGACCCAACAGCCACGATAGCAGACATTCAGCGAGCAGTGATGTCCTCCATGAGTCATCCTGTTAGTACCAGCACCATTGGCAGACGGCTGCACCACGCAGGACTACATGCACGCAGACCGTTACGATGACTGTCCTTAACACCACGTCACCGTCACCAAAGACTGCAGTGGTGTCGTGCCAGACTGTCATGGAGTGACTCAGAATGGCAGCAGGTCATCTTCAGTGACGAGTCCCGCTTTTGTCTTGGTGGAGACGACC
>CM067490.1:29440508-29451219 GCA_034552555.1 Semaprochilodus insignis | reverse complement strand
TGATGTTATGAACACTGTAAAAAAAAGCAACTTTAAAACAATGACTTCAGTTTTATTTAGTTTTTTTACTTAAGTCAAAAAACTACTTTGATTGAAGAATAATTTGTTCAAAAATAAACCTAATTCATTTGCTTGTACTAAATTAAAGTCATTTTCTTTTGGTTGGACCAATGAAACACTTTATAGTGAGGTTTGTAATGACTAGAAAAGGTAAAACAAAAAACAAAAAAACGCCCCACCATGGATATCAGCGAACACCGAAAACTTCAGAGTACTACACAAAAATCAGAGAATTTCCAACAACTGGTAGCATCATATGGCCAAACATGATTTTCATATTGACCCAACTGAAATATTATGTTTTTTGTCTTTACTATTTAATTATAGACATCAGTAAAGCATTCCTGCTCTTTACTCTTCTCTGCGTGGACGCTTCTGTCTTTTCTTTCAGGTGAGTGAATACATAGTTCATTAAAATACTATATTATCATATAATCTACACTCAAATAGAAAAGAAACATAGGGGCATATACACTGTAAAAAGTCCAACCTAAAAATTACTCTAATTTGTTACAAGCAAATTAATTAGATTTATTCAACCTAAAAAAGGTCCATTGAATAAACTATTCTTTCAATCAAAGTAATTTTTTGAGTTAAGTAAAACTTCTTCAATTGCTTGTAACAAACTTGAGAACTTTGGGAACTTTGAGAAAGTTGGACTTTTTACAGTGTGTATTTGTTAAACATGAGATACACGTCAAATATATTCTTTCATTCCAAAATGTACTTCAAATACTAAAACACAGATGTTCCGGATGTTTTTTGCCCTCAATCCTGATCCCAGTAATTTAGTAATTTAATATAAGTTTCGCTGATATTGAGTTTTGAGCTGACTCCTGTGTTTTCCTAGATAATACCGCTGCAGTGCACTTCAAGTACATTACAGTTACATCAGTCCAGTGTGTATGCTTGAGAACCCAACAGCTCTGCAGTGCATTAAGAAGAAACGGCCTGCATCAATGCGCAGCTTGTTATAGAGCAACAGGTTACTTAGACCTGTTACATTATATAGCTTTGTTTACATGCTTGTGAACTATGTTGTAAAGCTGTGGTAGGGCAGTTTCTGAGAGGTTGAGAGGATAGGACGTACCGTGACTCCAAATGCTCCAAAAGACTTCCTCTAACAGGTGCTGCAGCCTTTCCTGTGTTACTAAGTAAACTTACTCCATTCCAGTTAGTGTTTATGTTTTAGGTGTATTAAATTTGTAGTACTGATCTCTGTTATTGGTAGTATTGATACTACTGAGCTCTGTTATTGGTAGTATTGAGCTCTGTCATTGGTAGTATTGGTAGTACTGAGCTCTGTTATTGGTAGTATTGGTAGTATTGAACTCTGTTATTGGTAGTACTGGTAGTGTTGAGCTCTGTAAATGGTAGTAATGGTAGTATTAAGCTCTGTTATTGGTATTATTGGTAGTATTGAGCTCTGTTATTGGTATTATTGGTAGTATTGAGCTCTGTTATTGGTAGTATTGCTAGTACTGAGCTCTGTTATTGGTAGTATTGCTAGTACTGAGCTCTGTTATTGGTAGTATTGAGCTGTTATTGGTAGTATTAGTAGTATTTAGCTCTGTTATTGGTAGTATTGAGCACTGTTATTGGTAGTATTGAGCACTGTTATTGGTGGTATTGAGCACTCTTATTGGTAGTACTGAGCTCTGTTAATGGTAGTATTGGTGGTACTGAGCTCTGTTAATGGTAGTAATGGTAGTACTGAGCTCTGTTATTTGTAGTATNGGTAGTATTGGTAGTACTGAGCTCTGTTATCGGTAGTATTGGTAGTATTGAGCTCTGTTAATGGTAGTATTGGTAGCACTGAGCTCTGTTAAGGGTAGTAATGGTAGTACTGAGCTCTGTTAATTGTAGTATTGAGCTCTGTTATTGGTAGTATTGGTAGTACTGAGCTCTGTTTTTGGTAGTATTGGTAGTACTGAGCTCTGTTATCGGTAGTATTGGTAGTATTGAGCTCTGTTATTGGTAGTATTGGTGGTACTGAGCTCAGTTATTGGTAGTACTGGTAGTACTGAGCTCTGTTATTGGTAGTATTGGTAGTACTGAGCTCTGTTATCGGTAGTATTGCTAGTATTGAGCTCTGTTATTGGTAGTATTGGTGGTACTGAGCTCTGTTATTGGTAGTACTGGTAGTACTGAGCTCTGTTATTGGTAGTATTGGTAGTACTGAGCTCTGTTATCGGTAGTAATGGTAGTACTGAGCTCTGTTAATTGTAGTAATGGTAGTATTGAGCTCTGTTATTGGTAGTATTGTTAGTATTGAGCTCTGTTATTGGTAATACTGAGCTCGGTTATTGGTAGTATTGGTAGTACTGAGCTCTGTTATTGGTAGTATTGGTAGTACTGAGCTCTGTTATTGGTAGAATTGAGCTCTGTTATTAGTATTATTGGTAAACGTATTTGATAAATGCATTTTACACATTGCTGCTGTCAGAACTGCTGTCGTTTCTCAAATTAATAACTTAGGAAATAATAAGGGAAAATAAGGAAAACACTTACTTTACTTGTAATGTAAGTGAATGTAGCCTTTTTATGAAGAATGTAGAATTTACATACAATGTCAAGGTCACCAGGTAACTTTCAATTTTTGTCAAAAAAAGAAAAATACAGGATATACAAGTTTTTATTCCAACAGCAGCACTATATTTCTTTTTTTACATATGGGTATATTCACAGAACCATTTAAAAACCATGAATATTTGACCTTATTGTTTCATTGTTTATCTAATTGGTATAAAATGACCTTTCTGTAAAAAAGCTTTTGAAATATATCATCTCAATTTTAACAAAACAGCAGAGTACACACTACAGCTCAAACTGTGGCCTGTGCTGCAATAACTATAGCTGTATATTTTACATGTTACATGCTGTGTGAAAGGAAAGTAACGTTTCTCTTTTTCTGAACTACTTTTTTTAGCCATGAAGACAGAAAGCACTGCACTGGACAGAGCTTCATCTCACACTGTTCTTCAGGGAGAAGCAACTACAGTCAATTGTGATTATGACAAAACTAGTGACAGGGATGTATTAACAGTAGCTTTGAGCAGAGAACAGCCACTGTGTTCATATTATTATATACATAAATCCTGGATGAAACAATTATGTGAAGACAACATCAGATTTATCTGGACTCCAGAAACAGAGGAAACATCATATGAGCTGTTAAACCTTCAGATCAGTAACTCTGGGGTCTATACGTGTACTGTGGAGAGACATTTTCCCTCTCCCGTAAACTATCTGGGAGTTCAGAGAACATTCATTCATGTGATCGGTAAGTATGCTTGGATTTGCGTTTTACAGGGAAAGTTTTACATGAAACTTGTAAAACAAGAAATCTTCTTAAAGCCAGAAATGAGCTGCGATATCTAGAAGACTGAGATTAATTGATGTATGACTATCCAGTGTATTGCTGATCGATATAAATCTTTTAAAAACACTAAGCAATATCAGTGAAACAAACCATTTCCTTTTTGGACAGAATAGTCTTACAGTCCATGAGATTTCCATAGATCTCATACACTGTCATCCGAAAGTCAGTCATTTTATTATTGCTGTATTATAAAGCTTTTAATAATAATAATACTATAAGTAAAAGTCATTTTAAGATATTTTCATTTCATAATGGAACTATAGTACACCCCCAGTCCTATTTATTATAACGTATATAAGCTCACTAAACAAAAAATGAGTCACCTGTGACTGAAATGTACCTAATAGCGTGTAATACCTCCACAAGCACCTGTAACAGCTGTGATTGGATTTGGCATGGACTGGACAAGTTTCTGGATGTAGGCCACATCAATGTTCAGACGTTCTTGCATCAAAAAATCGAGCCAGTTTTGGTGGATGCATTCCCTGGCGGTTTACTGGTTGTTCCAGGTAGTTCCACAGATACCCAAGAGGATTCAAATCTGGGGATTGTGCGGTCCAGTCCAGATGTGTGAATGCTCCTGAATGTTCATCATGCCAATCAATCACATTTGCAGCCCTGTGAACGCCAGAACTGTCATCTTGGAATACAGGGATATGAATGTTGTGTTCCCCGTTAAGATGATGAGCAATCTCAACCAATAACCCATTTTCACATAATTAAACACCCCCAGAACATCACAGAGGGGACTCATTTTTATATTGTTTCATAACCTTTAGTATGGTAACTTTCTGCATCTAAGCTTTTAGAGGCATTGAATAATATGGATGTCTGGTTCCATGTGAACACATTCAGCTCTGTAAAGTTCTCTAGAACTGAGCGTTTCACATCAGTCTACTCTGAATGACTTTATGTACATCTTATCTATTCTGTCATTATTATAAATAGGTGGAATTCCCCTTCATTAAAACACTAATCTAAAAGCCACTAACATATTTCAGCACGTCCAGCAGTGTCTGCTTCATGTGTGGAGGGGTCTGATGGAGCTCCCGCATTGCTCTGCACTTCCGAGGGCTTTTATCCTGCTGCTCTGGAGCAGATCTGGATCAGAGATGGAGAACTCATCACCTACCTGAACTCTTCACTCACAAACAGAGATAATCTGAACTTTTCCAAGGTTCATCTGAATTCCAGCATCAACACAGACGGATCTCACAGCCTCAGATCGTACCTTCACCTGTTACCAACACCTGAACAGGTGCTGTACAGCTGCTGGGTCAATCACTCGTCCCTCAGCCAGCCAATCACTGTTAACATATCCTCCAGTGAGTGCTACGAGCCAGCAGGTGGGACATTTTCGGTTTGAATACCTTTTCTGGTTTTGCAGTAGTACAGTAGTAACTGTTACTATGAACTGGTGTGATTCTGTTATGTTGTTGCTTTCACAGCAGAACTCCAGCTGTCTTTTCCAGGTGTGATTTTCATAATCGCAGGGATCAGCTTTGGCCTGTTGACTGGCATCACTTTCTTCACTACAGCTCTATGTCCTTGTCCCAGTAAGTTTGTATTTCAGCTGCAAGTTGATCAGCAGTCACAGGTCTGTGATTATGACTCCACATAAATATCATAATTTTTAGATTAAATTTGATTAAATTAGATAAAATTAATTGAGCAGGGTACAGGTACAGAGCCAATGAAACGCAGTTAGCATCTAACCAGAAGTGCAAAATACAGTATTATTTACATATAAAGTGCAGTAAAGTAACCATGGCAAGTGATGCTAAGGTTACAATATGTACAATTATGGACAGTGGAGTGGAACAATACAGATGTTAATATAAATATAATATACATATATACAGAGTAGGTGGAGAGAATACAGTGTAGGTTGTATGTACTGTGAGAGCACATATGTAACTAATGGTAAGTATGCAGAGTAAAGATACATGACAGTGAGTATATATGCAGTATGTACAGTAACTGTGCAGATAAGAATACTGCAGTAATAGACTGTGTAATTATGAATAGTGCATAAAGGTATAAAGTACAGTTCAGTGCAGCGAGTGAAATGATGCAGTTAAAGTGGCGGTGTGGATGTCCAAAATACAAACTACCGTATTTCTGTGCTCCTTTGCAAAGGCCACAGAACTTACATGTGAATAGCATATTAATGAGTTAAGTGATGCATGAGCATGCATACACCCATAGGCATTAAGAAATGCTGTCAAAGCACATGCATTGTGCTCCTAATATACAAATACACTGAAAATGTACGGATAGTAAAGCTGAACATGAAGTAAGTTTGTATGACAATGAAGAACACAAACATATGTGTCCTTAGAGAGAGACGAGCTGTTGGCAGCACATGTTAACACTGTGTGTGTGTGTTTTTTAATTACTAACTATTTGAAATTTGTGCCTTATAGAAAGATGGCTTTCTGCTGTAAGAGAGGTTAAATCATCTGAAGCTGTCTTGTTCTCTCAGGTGTGGTTTTACTTGAGCACTCCTCGCTACCGCAAGTGAAGCTGTACTCTAACAACCCTCTGTTTCAGTACTGTTTAGAACATGCCCTTATCAACTCCCCTATTTCCTTGCTGTTATCATAAGGTTATCACAACAGCTGTTCCATTCATTG
The DNA here is from genome assembly GCA_034552555.1 of Semaprochilodus insignis. Taxonomy (NCBI): domain Eukaryota; kingdom Metazoa; phylum Chordata; class Actinopteri; order Characiformes; family Prochilodontidae; genus Semaprochilodus; species Semaprochilodus insignis. The sequence continues at coordinate 29,445,141 of CM067490.1, read as the reverse complement.
CAGCTTCATTGCTGTACTCTGTTAGTTTACTAGTTGGCAAACACAGCCTGTGTTTAAGCGGTTTTGGTCAGAATCAAACTGAACAGCCTGGAAAAAAACATTGAATTGTATAGCTTATACTCAGATCCTATTTAGAAGCAGTGAATTGCATTTGTTTATATTTGCTTGAACCACATAGCATGTTCATATTCTAAGCACTGACCCACACAGAAAATGTTCATATGCCAGTTAGAAGCATTAAACTGCAAAGTGTTTACCCAGATCCCAGTTGGAAGCATTTAGTCACAAAGCATTTGATCATATCCCAGTAAGAAGCATTGAATTACATAGCATTTGCTTATATCCCAGTTAGAAGCATATAGCCACATATGTTCTTATCAAAATTAGAAGCATTGAACCACATAGCATATGCTCATATTCCAGTTTGAAGCATTGACCTTCTAATACCACATAGCATATGTTCATATCCCAGTTAGAAGCACTGAACCACATAGCATTTGCTCATATGCCAGTTAGAAGCATTGAACCTTACAGCATTTGCTCATATCCCACTTAGAAGCATATAGCCACATAGCATATGTTTTAATCCAAATTAGAAGCATTGAACTGCATAGCATTTGCTCATATCCCAGTTAGAAGCATTGAACCACATTCATATGCCGATTAGAATATAGAATGTGTCTAACTTTCTTGTTTATCTGACTCTCTCAGGTGGAATTCCACATTATCTCAGCATCTCCACACTGACTCACTTCAACAACAAGCTGAAACAAATGCATCAGAGAAAGAGACACTGTTGACTTGAGCTCCTGTAAATCTGATTACGTTTCAAATTCATTCACAAATAAATGATGACATGATATTAAGTGTTTCAGGAGTAAATTATTTATTTATTTAATAGAGGATATGGCAAAAGTAGCATTTTACAACAGGGCATCACCAGAGATTTATGGATCATTGAGGGGTGGGGGGGGTCTAAGTCTTTTCAAGGGTTGACGGGAGCATGTTTCCCCAGTAGCTTTTTTAATGGCCCCTAAATGTCTACTACTCATGAACAAGTTAACAGCTAACCAGAAACACTGATTTGGTCAAGCTGGCATACAGTAGATCTGTTTCTTTGCAGTCTGTGCTTCCATTGCAGCACAGACTGCATTAAACAGCTTTAGGAAACAATTTAAGTCATTATAATATCTAAAGCATATTTCGCCCCTCATGTATAACTAAAACCATTATTCAGCTTTTATGTGATGCCAACTGAACAAAAGAAACCACGGATGAACAGATGTGCAGATGGATGGCTGGATGAATGGACAAACAGACGTGTAGATGGATAGACAGACAGGCGTTAATGAAGGAACAAGTGCACAAACAATGTTCATGTATGTACGAACACATGGATGTGTGTCGGGCTAGAGATTCTAGCTACAGACTAGAGATCTAGCTAGCTAGCTATTGGTTATGCTAGTTCGTTTTAGCTTGGTTTGTGTGAGCGGGGCAAAAGACATGAGATCAATTAGGAAATGCTTACGGAAGATTATGACTGTCCAGTTTACATGGAAGAGAGTGAAGTATGGTCTAAAATACGGCAGACATTTATTAGACTTTGGGAAGATAATCATAAAACATACACTCACTGGCCACTTCATTAGGTTCACCTCCTTGTATCTACACTCAGTGTCAACTTTATCAGCTCCACTGACCACATAGGAGCACTCTGTAGTTGTACAGTTCCAGACTGTGGTCCATCTGTTTCTCTGTATACTGTATTACCCTGTTCTTCAATGGTCAGGACCCCCACAGGACCACCACAGAGCAGGTATTATGTGGGTGGTGGATCATCCTCAGCACTGCAGTGACACTGACGTGGTGGTGGTGTGTTAGTGTGTGTTGTGCTGGTGTGAGTGGATCAGACACAGCAGTGCTGCTGGAGTGTTTAAACACTGGGTCCACTCACTGTCCACGCTATTAGACACTCCTACCTTGCTGGTCCACCTTGTAGATGTACAGTCAGAGACGATAGCTCATCTGCTACTGCACAGTGCAGTGTTGGTCATCCTCTAGTCCATCATCAGTGGTCACAGGACGCTGCCCACAGGATGCTGCCCACAGGACACTACCACAAGATGTAATTCTACAGTTACAGACCGTAGTCCATCTGTTTCTTCCATCTGGTGGGGGTCCTGACCATTGAAGAACAGGGTAATACAGTATACAGAGAAACAGATAGACTACAGTCTGTAACTGTACAACTACAGAGTGCTCCTATATCGTCAGTGACTGTAGATACAAATATGATACAAGATGTAATAGATACAAAGAGATACGTAATGAAGTGGCCAGTGGGTGTACTTTGTACATGTACATTGTGGCCCAGCTTGACTTAAGAGGAACACAGATCCAGGTTCTCAGTGATATGTAGTGGAACAATGAAGAGTCTAAAACACATTTATTGTAGTTGTGAAAAAGCTGCTGGTGTTTCACAGAGGAAACCGTGACCACAGCTGCCTCAGAGCAGGTGGGGGTGCTTCATTCTAGACTGAATAATCACTAAAGCGGTTCTTGCAGGGAGGATACATGCTCTGCTATGGTGAGTTTTGTGTCATTATGTTGGTCTACAGGTCTGTGTGTATAAACGGCAGGCTTACAGGTGAATAGATCGGCTTTTATTTTGCTCTGGTTTTCTGTAAATCACTTTCTTGCACAGCGTCGTATTGATCAGTCAGTAGCTTACACAGTGATTAGCTATTGGTACACAGGGTTATACACGTAGTGACGTTCAGTCTGCCTGTAAGAAGTTTTGAATTCTGTGAAACTTGTTTATGTGATTCCGAACTGAAAATAGGAAATTCAAATTTCTGTGTAATTTACAGACTTCCATACAGCACTCCTGTTTGCTCCGCTGGGTATGTCTGTCTCTGTCTTTTCTCTCAGGTGGGTTAAAAATGGTCATACCTTTCCCTGTTTGTTACCTCATAATAGTAATAATCATAACACTTTACATTAAGTGCATAAATATATGTATATAACATACAGCTCTGGAAAAAAATAAGAGACCACCTCAAACTGATCAGTTCCTCTAGTTGTACAGTTTCTGGGTTTGTGTTGGACCAAAATGAGCAGTTCTGTTTTATTCTATACACTACTGGAAACACGTCTCCCAAATTCCAGATCAAATATTATTACGGAATATTATATTTTAGATCTGTTTATTTAGAAAATGACTAATGGTCAAAATAACAGAAACGCCTCCAGAAGCCTGTTTCAAACTGTCCTCGCTGTGCAGTTCACCCCAACTGCTGTTCGCCAGTCTGTCTGTAGGACACTTGAGGCCATCTTATGGTGGTTAAGTGACGGTCGAATGAGATGGCGGTTATCACAGTCAGTAGAGGGTCATTTCCACCGTCTGCCAGTCTGTAGCTGTGTTGTCCTGTGTGTTTGCTGCTTGACCTTGTTCTTCTGAACTAGATGCTCACTGTATCTGCCGGTAGAGCTAGAACCGAACCTTCTGTTCCTCACTAAGAACCTTTCTCTTCAGCTCTTATGGCATGGTGTGAAGGAGTTCTCTTCAGAACGGCTGCTGTATATGTGGAGATGCTGATTTAAGAAAAAACTAGAGTGATCTCTTATTTTTTTTCCAGAGCTGTATATATATCATCATGTATATAACATCAAGTAATATATTAATAATGGTTACAATGTTAAACTAATCTTAACATGTAACAAGTACAGTTGTTACACGTTTACTCAGCATTAGTTAATCATTGTCAATGCATTACTTCATGTTAACTGCATAAATCCATGTTATTTAGTCAATACTTAATATAAAGTCTTACCAATTACAGTTAAACTGTTGGCATTTCAATTTAGTATTTTAAGCCACAGATGAATAAACTGGTAAAATATTGACATGAAAATAAAATGTTAGGTTACAGACAGCAGTATGTTCTTAACTCATTCAACTTTTTTCTTTTTTTACTTTACTTTAGTGTTTTAATACATTGTGGTTGTCCAATGAAAAACACATATCTCCATTTTTGTCCATTTTTACTTTTATGCATCATTTGAACACAGCAGCTGCTGTTTACACTGTGTAGAAATTTCATGATGATTGAACCAACTAGGGCTGTACCCGACTCAGAATTTTGTCAGACAAATCGGATTCGCCCGTCCTGGCCAACGATTCGACTATTCGTTCATGTTTTTTCTCCATATACATTATCTAGTAATCAGTAAATCAATTTGCATACGTTTCAGATCTGATGTCCTCATTTAGAAAGTCAGCAGAGTCACAGGATCATATTACTGAACTAAAAGAGACGTGGCATATGATGAACGATCTGAATTGGAGCCTGATTTAATTACAGAATATAGCGTCGGGGAGCAAGCACGTATTTATGCTAAAAATTAGCGCTTCTAGCCTGTCTTTATAATTTCACTTTTAACAGCTTCTTCAGTAGGATGACCCTTCGTCTTTCATCTCTCATAAATAATAAACTCCTAAATAAAACCAAATTAGTCAATATTTAAATTATTTTTACATGAAAGAAGAATGGTAGACCTGAAACCGTTTAATTATTATATCACCCGCGCTGAAATAATTATTCCTCGTTTATCGGCAGACATATTAAGTGAC
>CM067490.1:29424912-29440008 GCA_034552555.1 Semaprochilodus insignis | reverse complement strand
GAGAAGTCTTATTATTTTCTATACGATATTTACATAAACCTGACTGTCCATCCTTCTTCCAATCAACACTAACACGGTTACTGTAATGAAATAGTGAAGGGCACGGCAGGACGACAGTATCTCCTCTGGACGCTGTAATAACCTCCTGGGCACCTGTAGTAAAGAGTAATTCAGTGTAATTCAGGAAATCATCAGTTATGCAGTTTAATATATTGCTGCCTTTCATTTCATTTTAAAGTATATATATATATATAATACAGGTCAATTACTTTTCATTGTTTAATTGCCCTGTATATAAAATCTGACTACTCCGGCTAACTAGAGAACAGAACACTTCTCAGTTAATCAAATATCTATCTATCTATCTATCTATCTATCTATAGCATATTGTCGCTGCCTAAAAGAAAATGAATATCTCCAAAATGAGAACTTGATAACAGGAGACAGCAAAAGCCTGCTGCCTTACTTTCAGTAGTTAATGTAAAGGGGCTTTCATCTCAGCACTTCAGGAGCATCTCTGCTGGTCCGTTCATCATAACATTTCTACACGATGTGAACGGCAGCTACCATCCTCAAAAGATGTAGGAAAGTAACAAACGGAAAAAATGGAGATAAATGTCACAGGTTTGGAAAGTGTGTGTATATAATATATATATATATAGTGTGTGTGTGTGTATATATATATATATATATATATATATATATATATCAAAAATAGCTGCCTAAAACTTTGGCACAGTATATGTGCATCGAAACAATGGAAACACCCTCGCTTGCAAANTGTAGTGTGTGTGTGTGTGTGTATATATATATATATATATATATATATATATATATATATATATATATATATATATCAAAAATAGCTGCCTAAAACTTTGGCACAGTATATGTGCATCGAAACAATGGAAACACCCTCGCTTGCAAAACTTACCCGCTAGTACATTAAGAGATCTAAGAGCTGCAAGAACGGTGATAAGGATCTGTAGTGGAGAGCCCCCCATTTTTGTCACTACCTGCATCTTCACTGTGCTAAACAGCAAGATGATGGTGGTAGTCACCCACTTGTGCAAGGCTTTCTTCGTGTCATGTGACCTGTCACTGCTGTTCACACACACACCACAGGAATTTTCCATTTTCCTAGTGGGGGTCCGTTTCGGACCAGGCCTTTTTTTTTTCCTTCTGTACTTTTTGAGAAACACTCATCATAAAACATCCATCATAACACTTACCATAATCACCAGCCTCAGCAGTGGAGGACAAAAGACAGTCTTGAACAATGATCACCTTTATTGCTACTTCCTCTAACTGTCTGGTTTATCTAGCTCGACTAACATCCACACTGGCACACCAAAAGTCATGGGACATCAGTGCGACTGATTATGAGGTGGTGTTACCTCAGGGGACGGCTCGGGAACGTCCCCACCTGTATGGGTTATCTTGTGAGTGAGATTGAACACTGGCCAGCGTGCTTAGGGCAAGGCGATGTGGATTATCCGAGACATGACAGTGGGTGCCAGCGGTTGGGACATTCCACTCTGAAGGTGTGCGGGCATTTAACATTCCTACTGGGAATATTAAATGCCCACACGACTTCGAAGTGGAATGTCCCATCCGTTCCAGGAATACATCATAGAAAGCATTACCACCCACAGTGGACAGCGAGTGGCGGGTGCCCACGGGTGCTAAATGATCACGACCGGAGGCATCTGGCTAGTGTGAACAGACAAGTGACTCTGGCAGATGGTCCCACACACATATCCCACAAGTCAATGCAGCGTTCTTTAGCTTCCATGGGTTATGGGAGTGGACCCACCAGAGTGCCACCACGACACCAGACACAGCTCCTCACTTGGGCTCATGAGGTTGCTAACCAGACCCTAGAGGACTGGCAACATGTGGTGTGGTCCGATGAGTCAGGGTTCCAGTTGTTTCAGGCTGATGGTAGGGTTGGTGTATGGCATATACCCCATGAAGCCACGGACCCCAGTTATCAACAAGGCACTGTGCAGGCTGGTGGTTGTTCCATACTGGTGTTGGGTGTGTTCTCATGGTGTGGGTTGGATCCAGCTAAGCAGGTCATTGACTGGTGCCCGCTGCGTTTCACCGCTTGGTGACCATTTGCAGCCCTTCGTAGACTTCATGTACCCTGACAATGATGGACATTCCAGCAGGATACTGCACTGTGGCTTTGGGCCTGGGTTGTCCAAAATTGGTTCAAGGAGCAGTCCGTATACACATCTAGTACATATACATTTGAGCGGACAAAACAGAGAGCAGACAGGCGGGTGGATGTATATGTTACTTTAATACGTGTTAAAGGAATAATATTTGCGTCAGCAGACAGTGTTATGACGTAGGACTCATCGAGAAGGGCAATGGCAAAGGGACCCCTTTCTACGCAGGGTTTCAGTAAGGCAAGGCTGCATCAACAACTGGGCTGTAACAATCAAGTTCCAAGCATGGCATCATACAGTACGAGTGACACTAATCGGGTCAAGCACACATTGTACGGACTCTCGAGGGGAGACGGAGGAGTAACCCTTCAACGAGACTGCTTCAAAAAAAAAAAAACAGCCAACAGACATACATTCTCATATAGAGCAGAAAAAAAAGGTGCCGCCGTTTGAAACAGGTGCATAAATCCAGGACTGAGACACGGCTGGAAAGATGGAGAGCAACGACGGGACACGACCAAAAAACAAGAAGCTCGTAAGAGGGTTTGGCAACTCTGTGATTGCTGCAGTTGATTTCCCTGGTTTCTCTACATCTTCAACATAGGTGATCGACTTGGATGTCTGATTATGGGATGGAATTATGATTCTGCTGCTCTTTAGTTTTCAGACCAGAGAGGCGAGATGCGGTGATGAGGCTATGAAGCTCTCTCGACGGAGGAGCTCGGGATCTGGCCCCCGAACGATGACTGGAAATCATTATAAACTGTTTCGCTGTTGGAAGCAGCCCTAAAACTCCTCCGCAATACAAAGCCATCCCGTACAGAAAGACTGGAATTGGAATTAGAAAAATACAGGTACAAAAATCCATTACATTCAAGAGACAACTCTAGCACAAAAGGGTATTATATACCATAAGCTCGGTAGCTAATATAGGAACTTGAGATTCATAGAGGCATCTTCTACAGTATATATAGAAAAGAGAGGGGAATGACATTTAGATGGACTGGGAATGGGACCAAACCTCATCTATGCGTCATGCAGAGGATACGCGCATCTTCGTTCAAGGCATTATTGTATAATGACAATTTTTTTTTTCTTCAATGGGACTTCAACTTCCCTCCAGGCAGAGGAGGAGGGCAATCAGGAGCGAATTTCATGAGGGATGCAGGGGTGCGAGTTGGGGGTGGTGGGCGGAGGGGTTGGGGATTTCGTTCAGAATGGGGCATTTTGGTTTGGGTTTAAGGTGCAAATATCCGGTTTTTTTTTTTCTAAAATAGGCATTTTTTAAAAACGCTCCCGTGCCAAAACTGCAGGTAGAGGCGAAGGAAATCCATCAGAAATATAGAATCAGTTTGTGCTAATATAATGCAGTTATTACCTGAAAACAGACACGCTGACTGGACTCAGCTCACCCGGTCTGTCTGGCTTTCCGCACCATCGAATTTCTTTAAAAGAGACAGCGTTCCCTTTTCTTTGGCAAACGTCTGGGAAAAATAAATAAACCCATGTGCAGCACCGTACGCTCTCTTCCTTCTACCGTTCTTACTTGCTGGGAAGAACTTATCTGGCGCATCGCTGGGCGGGGGGGGGCATGCATGACACTCGGGAAGACATTTCACGGAGTAAAACTTGATTGAGAAACGTTTCGGAAAAAAACGTTCAGAACTGGCCCAAGGATTGAGCAGCACCTCCGTTTGGAAACGCTGGTCAGCGGGAGAATTTTGGGTCAGCGTCGGCAAAACAATTTGACTACAATGAATCAATCTGATCGTTTACCTTAATAAGGTTTACTGAACGAGTCGAATCTCAATCCAAACAGTGACGTTTTAACGTTTCGGGGCAAACGTGGCAGAGGTCTTCGGAAAACCTCAACACTTCACAGGTAACAGAAGTGATCGGGTCCTGACTGAGCGATCTCGACAGGTCAGCGTTTCCCTCAGAACGCCACAGCTCAAGTCGAACGTTCTCTTCGAATACAATGAGGTGAAATCCCTTGGCTTTGAGCGAACGCTCACATGTGTGAAGAACAGGGGGGACATTCATCATTTCGCAGACGCACACACACACACACACACACACACACACACACACACAAACAAACCTTACTGTGCTCATTAGACACTAGCCAAACGTGGCAATGCAGGTTGCCTCACGTGTGCACTCCCAAAAGCAGGGACTATTCCTCTAGAAGCGGTGCATTATTTCTCAGTGCTCATTGGCTTAACAGGTAAGCATAGGTATATATATATGTATTTATATCTATAGACATATATATATATATATTTTCTTTTTTTCTTTTGTATTTGAGCTTCTGACAATAGTCTTCATCCAGTAGAGAGGACCTCGTGGTGAGGTTTACAACTAAACATTATTACAAAGAGAAAAAGGCCAGCAAAAAACCACGCCCATAAGCACACGACACGATTCAGGGATAAAAAGGTACAGTATCCTATAGCTTAAAAAAAAACTTATTACTTTACAAATTTAGAAATTCACAGACATCATTGGAGAGGGAAAATACAGGTGAGTGCGTTGGGGTGGGGGGATGGGGGGCAAAAACAAAAGCGTCAGTCAACTTACTTAGTAAAAAGCGCAATGGTTGACATCGTAGACGTCTAGCGGAGGTTCCTTCAGCCTGGCTTGGAGCCTTCCTTCATTTAGACTGAGCGGTCGGTGGGCTTCCTGGAAACGGTAAGTGTCGCACGTTTCGTAGGGGCCTACACGATGCCGGGCATCTCTGCCCCCCACTCGTTCGGCTGGGCCGAGCTGACAACGACTGAGTTTACCAGCCGAGACCAAGACAAAGCAACGTGCGTCAACCCCGGACGCGCTGGCTGAATGAGCCGCGCGAGATGCTGTGGGCACTAATACGTTTACAGGCTGTGCGCATGAGAGAGACAGAGAGCCACTCCTGCGCTTCTTCTTCCATCCCTCCTCTCTTCTACCTTTCTTACTCCTCTCTCTCCACCCAAAACAGGGAATGGACAGAACCGCCAGGGCTTGGGCTAGGAGAGGAAGTCCGTTCTGCTTCTGGCAGAGAAGAAGAAGGTGCAAGGAATCGAACGGCGCCACCTCGCCTCTGAAATTATTCACGGACATCTTCGCGACCCGGAAATGTAAGTGGAAAAGCTGAGGAGGAGGAGGAGGAGGAGGAGGAGGGGGGAAAACAACAGTTCCAAAAAAAAAAATGGATCATGATAAACATCGCCTAAAAGACTCTCTACTGTAGCTAAAAATTAGTGCAGTGTCTGTTACGAAACTACCTTAGGAAACTAGTAGCACTCTTTTGGATTAGCTATTGAGACGCTACGCGCACGCACACACACACACGCCGACACTCGCTCACTCATACTCACTGCAGGAAGGTCAAGTATTGACATAAAATGCATTGTATCATTCAAGTATACTGCTCTAAAAAAATCAATTCATCTCTATAGCTGTGCACGTGAAGAGTGGAAGGGTGCCCAGTACAGTAACAGGGTGCCGTTATAGCGAAACAAGGAAAGAGGATGGCTTCTGACCAGGTCAGTACTCAGTCACTCAGTAACTCTGTTTGCTTTGGATCACAGAGCGCCGCTCACAATCCCACACTTATCCAGTCTCTCTCAGCCTTGCATCAGGCCGTTCCCCTCCTGCCACCATGGTCCAGGAGCCACCTGGGGGGCGGGCTCGCCGTATGCCTGCTGCATGGGGGGGCCTGATGCACCGCTGAAAAGTTCATCGGACAGAGAAAGAGGCATCTAGGCATTAAAAGTGTGCATTGTCAAGGTGAAGCCTGCGCTGAGAGGGACTCGGAACTCGGGGCATAGAAGCAGGCTGGCTGCGAGGTACAGGGGGGCTATTGAGCAATATTAGGTACACACACACACATACACAAACACACACACACACACACGTAAAACACGCTCTGTGTGTGTGTGCGCGCTTGGTTCCGGACAGGAAGGAGAACAGGAAGCCACAAGATTTTCCTCTAACAGAGAGAGAGAGAGAGAGAGAGGCAGAGAGAGAGAGAGAGAGAGAGAGAGAGAGAGAGAGTTGTACGCAGAAAAGTCGAGCCAATCAGGAAAAAACCCTAGAGAGTAGAGAGCGCGATTTCTCCTAGACCCTTTTCAGTATGCCAAACTTGGCCTTGCAAAGTGCAGTCAGCTCCTTCGTGATGGCGTGTGCGCACTTCTCTGGGAAGAGGTGGAGGAAGCATGCTTGGTTCGCCTGGGGCTCGGCACCAGCCTGCCCCCTCCACGGCTCGCGTGTGGAATAATCCTCTTGTTAAGGAAAAGCGTCTTTGCTGCTCTTCTTCCTCTTCCTCTTTCTGGTCACCTCAGAGTAACCCGCTCCCTGGTGTCGCTCTCTCTTTCTTCTATCCTTCCTTCCTTTCTCTCTCTCTCTCTCTCTCTCTTTCAATCCCCAGAACAAAGCTCAAGAGTTAGAGATATGCCCCAGCAAGTCCACTTCCAGACCATCTCAGACCAGAGTTGGCCCAGACCAGGCCGAGCCTTCACTGGTCTGCACAGGAGATCAGCACAGCCGTCTGAGGAGCCATGTCCTTCACCTGGCCTTCACCACGCTGGCCTCTGAAAACACACACACATAGGTACATGCTGGATGAGCTTCAGTGTTTTATTTATGTGTGCTATTTATGTGTATTAGGGCTGTTCCACAGGTAGAGGTAGGGTAGAGAGATATTCGTTCATTCAGTGTTTGGGTTTTAATTTTGAGGATACAGATATTTTATTTTATTTTGTTTTATTTTGTTTATTTATTTATTTATTTATTTATCTAATTGTATAAACTGTGTAATTAATACAGGTACACTGTAAAACACTAACATTTGGAGCTCTCATGAAAAGACTCAAGGTACAGTTTATAATGCAGCGCTATTTTTAGCTGCTAGGCTAAATTGTTCCACTTGTTTTTTAAGTTTTTTTTAAAGTTTTTTTAAAGTTTGTTTTAAGCTTAAAATGCACCAAAATAAAACTTCACATTTATGCGTTTTAGTAGGTTCTAGTATTTTCTCGTTATTGTTATTTTTTACTTCCCCCCCAAAATTATTTTATTTTAATATCAGCTCTATTACTGTTTTATTTATTTATTTTTAGCACTTTTTATAACATTTTATTTATTTGAAAATACTAGCTATTGATTTGTTTATTATCTAGGTTTCATTTCATTTTATTAAATCTTAACTATTCTCTTAACTCTTTTATTATTTATCTTGTTTGATTTTATTTATTATCCATTTGCTTCGTTTTAGTTTAACCAGATTCAATTCCATTTTAACTTCTTTTGAAACCTTGTAAATGCTCGGCTGGGCTAAACAATGTGGGTCACCCTCACGCATTTCTGAGTAAAAATAAAGGCTGATTGATTCGTTGATTGATTGCTAAACACAGAGCCAAACACGGCGAGAAGAGACACAGCCTGTCCACGCCAACAGCTAAAAACAGCCCTCTGCTCTGCTCCAGAATTAAATCACCACTCCACCCTTCCTCATGCTCGAATGAACCTGAAACAACCCAACAAACAAACGTCTCGCCTATATTTAGTTATATTTCCTATATCACCCTGTTACAAAATGTGTACATAACGAACGTCACGCTAACGCCATGCTTCCCAGGGCAGCTGCAAACAGTCTCCTGCCCTCCTGGACCCTTACTAGGACCGTAACGTGGGCACTGTGCTATGTCTGGTATACAGAGTGAAGCCGTGCTGTGAGGGGCACAGCGCTCTGTAAGGAAAGCAGATGACCTGGAGATTCAGATTCTACAGCTGATGAAGTCAGCAGTGGCCAGACAAACACATAATTACATCATAAAACATCATAATTAACTTAATAACAAGTTCAGTTATGTAAAAACTTTAATCAATGTGCAAATAAACGCAGAACTAGACTATATAACCATCGTCCATTTGAGACCAAGCAGCCAAAACAGACCGTGAGCCAGCCAGTTGATGGAGAAGTTCTTGGGGCGCTGAGGACCCCTTGCTGTAGAGGTAACTTGGCTCCACTTCCATTCGGAAAGACGGAACACTGGGGGTATATAACGGGCCGATTCCAACTAGCTCCTTAAATCAGTGCTTGGGAGACTATTTCAGCCACAAACGCCTCCCTAAAACACCCTCCACTGTAAATCCACTGCGCCAGTAGGCAACACTGCTAGTTAGTAAGATCATGTGGCTACAAACCGCACATTAAACGCAGCACTGCTGGCTGTAAATAAACAAGACAGCTCCTCTTTCACAGCTCAGTCTTTCTGAATGAAGCAACATGCACTTTCTGAATCAACTTTTTAGTGCATCTGGCTAAAAATCACCTGATTATTCATTTATTTATGCATTTATTTAGATAGCGCACGTTATCTGTACAAATAAGCAATAAATATATATATACAGCTCTGGAACAAAATAAAGAGACCACTTCAAAATGATCAGTTCCTCTAGTTTTACAGTTTACGGGTTTGTGTTGGACCTAAATGAGCAGTTCTGTTTTATTCTCTACACTACTGGAAACACGTCTCCCAAATCCCAAAACAAATATTGTATTTTAGATCTGTTTATTTAGAAAATCACTAATGGTCAAAATAACAGAAACGCCTCCAGAAGCCTGTTTCGAACCGTTCTCGCTGTGCAGTTCATCCAGCTGCCGCTCGCCATTCTTTCTGTAGGTCACCTGAGGTCATCTTACGGTGGTTGAGTGACACTGGAATTAAGTGGAGGTCTTCACGGTCACTAGAGGGTCATTTCCACCCTCTGCCAGTATATATATATATATATATATATATATATATATAAAACATTGTTCAATATAATATTGTTGGACGTGTGGAAAATGGCTCCAAACCAGATGTTAATGACTGGCTAACAGGAGTAACGGTATTTGGGCCATAGTGTGAAGGAAGTAGCTGAATTGTATGGAAATAGCTGGTGTATGGAAGCGTACGGTCATACGGGTCTAAAAATAGTTGCATAAATCGGTATATTTTTGGACCAAGTTCTCACCAATGTCGACACCCCTACTATGTGGGTGTGTGTACATATTACGTTGCACAACTTACCATTTCTTAAACATTATCACATCACTGAATTGTGCAATAAAGACAGGCTGCAAATAAGTCATCTACTTTTTGACTGCTGTGAGCATCCAGATCTGTTTTTATGGCTGGTCTGATGAAAGAATTAACGTGATCCCAAACAAAACTCATTTCTCATAAATACAGTAAACATAACGTAATATCATTTAATGTAATGTAACTCACTGAGTTAATTTACGTCTCTCCTGATGTACTGCACTAATAATTTTGGTAACACTGCCTATGAATCCTGTATTCATAAAGCTATCTTAATGCATTTATAAGGAGTTATAAGGCATTTCAAATATCTTATAATACTAGGCATAAGCTCATAGCATACTGCTACATGTCCAATTTATATTATTATGTTATCAGTATTATGCAGTTGTTTGCGCCATGTTGCTGTTATTACACTTCCACTGTATCTCTGCTCTCTATATGATCCACTCCTGCCGCTGCGGCTCCTAGTAATAATACTTTATTAATATTATATTTTATTGATAGTCTTTACTACCTCATATCTCTGTAGTGCAATTACACATGCTCATTTATGTATAGACATATCTCTCTTCTCTTCTTCTTCTTATTATTAATCTTATTACTAATTATTATTATTAATGTTTATTAGTACAATATCCGCCAAGGCTGCTCCTGCATATGTCTAGCACATTACATATTTCATACATGTATATGTACCCTTTCCACTTTAATAAGCTGTGGTTAATAGCTCTTCTGTAACTCTTGGTCTATTTATTCTAATAGTGTATTTCTTCCCTTACGCAATATGTATAGTGGCAGTGCAATTTCCTTCAGAATCAATAAAGTGTTATTTTATCTTATTAACTTACAACCGATTATAATATCATGCGTAACACTTTATAAAACAAGAGTATGCGACTTCATAATGTCAGGTTTCAATAACTATCTATTCAAAAGAGCATTATAAGCATGTATGTTGTACCAGGTCAGCTGTGGCTTTAACAAGCTCTGCTTATTCAGGTATTCAACATATGAATCTGACTGAGCAACATATTCACTTTGTACATCCCGTATTACCAGTTAGACGATCCCGCTTCACTTAGAGCCTGGAAAGACACTTCTAATGCTCCATAGTGTATAAAATACTGAAATGAAAACTCTCTTTACTTAAGGTCCGTAACGGCCTCCAATAAACCACTATAGCATGGTGAACTACATGGTGATTACAGTGTTAGTGTATTCAGTGTTCTTATGGGTGTTATGAAACCCAGCATTATAGAACTGCAGTGTCTTGCATTATTAAGCATTATGCATGTCGTTATAACTACTTAAGAGACATTTAACAAGCATATGCCAAGTATTAGAAGGTGCTGTGTGTGCTATCCGGACTGCTGCACACAATGTAAGGTTTACAGGTATGTAAGGTATTGTGTGTGTGTGTGTGTGTGTGTTTGTACTATGTGTAGTGTTGTCACTCCCTGTGCACTCTATTGTAACCAAAGACAAATTCCTTGTATGTGTGAACATACTTGGCAAATAAAGCTTGGTTCTGATTCTGATTCTATATAATGTCTCATCGATACATTTATAGTGCATTATGAATAGAGGATTCATAGGGGGTGTTACCATCATAGCAGTGTTACCCCTCTCTGGTATTCACCCATACTGTGCTGTGAATGGAGTATGGAGCACGTGCTCCTGCATACCTATGCACGTTTTCCATGGCCGCGACCTCAGCGAGGGCTGCTAGGCTAAAGAAGGCCGGCAGGCTGCCCGACGCTTCCGCACCGTCTGCCTCTGCTGGTCTGGGGTCAGTGTAGCAGCTCTCCTTGTTGCATAAATTCTCTTGAGTTAATGGCTTTTCATCCTGATCCTGGGTCAGCTCCTTGGCTTTATCCGCTGTAAGACCACAAAAGCCACATTCAGGACAGTTCTTTCTGAACAAAGAGTCAGCTGTCAGTTCTAGTCCTTTCATGCTACGCTTTCAAAACCAATTTATGGCAGGATGGCTACATGTTTCACAGCACACCCTTAAAATCCTTCTTTAATCAAGGCAATGGATATATCCAGAACCATGAACAAAAAGCAGAAATGGTTCTTGGCAAGGTAAAATGGTTCCTTGCTATGATGTTGCATAATGTTTACACAAAATTAAGCAACCTTTTTTGGTACTGTGTTCTGAGTGTAGCACACTTAAAATGCATACAAACATGTCGACCCATACGAAAATAAATAAATAAATAAAATTAATAAATAATTAAATTAATACAATAAAAAATAAATATAATTTAAAAAATAATAATAATAAAAATTGTTTACAAATATATTACTTTTTGAATTGCTTACGGCCAAAAGTATGTGGCCACTTCACCATCACACATGTATGAGTTTGTTGGCCATTCCATTCCAAAACCATACGCAGTTATATGGAGCTGCCTATTTAGTCAAACAGAATTTCTGAGGTCAGAGACTAAAGTTGGACGAGAACGCACCACTGATGTTCAAATTCATCTCAAAGCTGTTTAGTGGGGTTGACATCAGGACTCTGTGCAGGCCGCTGGAGCTCCTCCACACCAAACTTGGCCAACGATGCAGGAACAGGAAAGAGCCATCCTCACACTGTTGCCACAAAATCTGAAGCATATAATTGTCTAAAATGTCTCTTAATATGCTGTGGCATTAACATTACCAAACTTTCCTGTTGGCATCATGTATCCCAGTGCGCAGCATTCTGCTGACATCTGCCAAGCCCAAATTCAGTCCAGTGGTGCAGCTGGTCGGACATGGGAACCAATTTCATGAAGCTTCTACTGCACAGTGCTTGTGCTGGTGTTGCTTCCAGAATTAGACTGTAGCTCTGAAGTGAGTAAAGCGCTTACAGTTGACCGGACCAGATCTAGTACACCGTCTTCGAACCTAACTCATGGCATAGGAGTCACCACATGACGGTGCCACGTTTAAAACCACCGAGCTCCTTATTATGGCCCATTTATCTGCCAGTGGGTGTCTATGGAGACCGAATGGCTACTTGCTTGGCACAGTGGTGCAGTGGGTAGTACTGTGGCCTCACAGCAAGAAGGGCCTGGTTTCGATTCGGCGTCCGGGATCCTTTCCGTGATGAGTTTGCATGTTCTCCACGTGTCTGTGTCGGTTTCCTCCCAAAGACATGCGGTCAGGTGGAGATGCTTTGCCTGTGACTGTGTTTGTCGGTGACAGACTGGCGGCCTGTCCCAGGGTGTTCCCAGTTTTCTGCCCAGTGAGTGCTGGAAAGGGCTCCAGCCTCCCATCAACCCAGAAGGACACGCGGCTCAGGAGAATAATGAACGAATATATAGCTGTAGGTGATTTTGGGGAGGGTGGGGGCTAAACACAATAATTCCAAGTGCTGTCCACATGCTTCCGACCATACAGTGTACCGCAGGTCTTACTTGGAAATGAGTCATGTACTTTGACTTATTTCCAGAGAACATATTTCATTTTCCCAGGACAAGTGATCAGCCCACCTCTCTCTCCGTGTACCGGCACGGAAATCGACTCATACGCACGTCTGCAGAGGCACCACCCGGGTGTTTTCTCCCACACATGTGTATGGATATGTCTGCTTTAGTCTGAAAGGGGGTAGATGACTCACCCTCTGCGGGTGACAGTCGCCCGTCGGCCATGCGCACCAGGTGAGTGATCTTACTCTTCCTGGCTTTCCTCTTCTGGCTCCCCACAGGCACATCACCTGCCTTGCGGGCGTCGGGAGAGAGAGACGCACACGCGGTGTCCAGCTTCACTGTGTGAACCGCCTCGACGGCCACCGGTTCAGGCTGAGCTATGGCTACAAACGACAGAGAAGACAGAGGCAGATCCACCGTTACGGGGACGCTACATCAGCCAGGTTTAAGTTAAGGCCTAACATGGTTAGTAACGCTGCTAGAATTCTGCATTTCTGAAAGTCCGTGCGTGCAACATAGACTCTCGACCATGTGTTCTGCTTCAAGTGACACTTTCTGGGTGACCTAGATTTGTTCTGCAGCACAAAGCTCTGCGACTTGTGAATCTTAACCACTGGTAAACAACACCTCTCAGCGGGTGGCCTATTTGCTTACGCCCACTTTCACGCATATCCATGCACGCATGCACACACGTACGCACGCTCATTCACTCACTCGGAAGACAGATCAAGTGAATTAAACCAAAAAGAGCCAAACGGCACATGCTTTCTAGGTGTCACCTTTGTCCGAGGTACCCGGCTTCTCCTTTTTGTGCTTGTACTTGCTAACAATCTTGTGGAATAAAGTCTTTTTCTGAGATGGGGATGGACCTGATTGTAAATAAAACAGAAAAGAGGAAGACAGCATGCTATGTTAGATGATTGCCATGACGTGCTCTACTATGGCGGTGAGTATTTCCTGCTGCCATGACCAAAACAGGCAATGAGTGGATGCGCCAGGAGGAAGTGCTCTAAAGCGGTCCAGTGTGCTCACCCTTGCTTGGCGTAGGAGGTTCAGGAAGGCTGGCCGAGTTGGCTTTCTTCCTCTTTGTGACTGCGGTGCTTTTTTTGTCGAACGTTAGGGGACTGTACTGAGGCAGGCTGTTAAACTTTTTCTCAAACTCCTCCTCCAGCTTTCCTAGACTTCTGGGGGAGAAAAACAAACCATGCTGATCTTCACCGATCCTGTTAATAAGCGATAACGGATTATACAGTGGGTATGAAATGGGTTCATGGGTTTGAAAGGCAAAACCGATCTTAGTAATCAATGTTTAACACACTTTGCACAGCACTGTCTCAACTTTCCAGCTTCGCCCGGTTTCCCAAAACCAGTGCAGGAAGTGCTTATAGCTATTTTACCTTTACTTTATATGAATCAGGGATCCATAATGCAGTATAAGTGCAATCATAAAGATCTATAAATCATTCATAATGCTTTAGAATACTTGACATAACTTGTAACTGCACATAAATGATCATAATCATTCACAGAAACTGTTAAACCAGAGTACGAATCTTCATAACACACAGTGACATAATGTGGAAGTTATATATCTCTCCGGTTCTTCATAAAGCATGGTAACACATGACGTCATCATTCACATAACGCTTTATGAAGCTCCACAGTGATGCCGAAACTCTTAACGTGCTCTCCGATGTTCCTCAGAATCTTCAGCTTTGTAACTGCGTGTATAACTAATCTAATGAACACTTATAAGCTCTCTATGCAGACCATAACTGTTCAGCCAAGGTACAGAGGAAAAGCGTGATGGGAGTGAATGAGAGCTCACCCCGGCACCGTTTCATCTTTAGATTTGGACTTCTTCAGCTTTTTGGGGTTGCTGGCAGCGGGCTGAGTAAAACTACAGCTTTCGTCGGTCCATCCTGTTTCGTGCTCACACACGGTACCCCGCACCGAACCTCTCTTTCCTGTAGGCCGCACAAACACGCACATGAGGACACTGGTGAGTGAACTGTGCTGTAACTGGACTACCTTAACAAAATCCAGCACAGTATAATAATAAAACAATAAATCTGTTTAATATAATCAATATATATACTGAAATTGTATCACAGTATAAGAGGCACGTAAAATCTGTAACGGTAAATAAAGTAAAAAATAAAGTAAATGAATAATGAACCCATGCTTCCTGAATGCTACTGCATAATATAAATTTAAAAAATGAATATTAATAATTATAAAATGTATTAACATTAATTACTTTATCTTTTAGTAATTCTAAAAAAAAAAAAAAAATTAATTGATGATTGTCCTACAGCTTCTGTTTTCTTAAAAGTTACTCCAAAGCCAATGTTACGCAGTATTAACAGTACGGAAGTAAATTTTGTGGGTGGGGAGAGGAGCATGGGGGGTGGGGAGAGGAGCATGGGGGTG
>CM067490.1:29402553-29415030 GCA_034552555.1 Semaprochilodus insignis | reverse complement strand
TATCTGTCTATCTATCTATCTATCTATCTATCTATCTATCTGTCTCTCTGTCTGTCTATCTATCTGTCTGTCTGTCTGTCTGTCTGTCTGTCTTAACACTGCATGTCTTGTGAGTACAGCGGGTGCATATGGCGATGCTGAAGTGACATATATTCCACAGTCCTGGTTCTTACTGTTGGATACGGAGAACACTGATACCAAGGCACAATTTCTGGCGTGCACATGCGCTACTGAGTGACATCTGCACGCGTGCCAGTAGTAGCAACATGTCGGCGGTGGGGACAACTTCAGTTTTGAGACAAGAAGAATGCTCACTGGTGATCTGTACAGCCAGTATTTCACCGAAGGCATGATTTATCATGATAGCATGAGAGTGTTTATCATCAGAGTAATATTTATCTTAACAGCCATAAAATAATGTCAGATTTCCCACCTCTGTGCAGATGTTTCAGTGAGTCTGTTTCTGTTCTCCGAGTAAACACAAGTTATTGTTACCATATGCTTCAGACACAGCAGACAGGGCTGACAAAAGCTGGAGTGTTCCTTTAACAACTGGTGCTACTAGGCTTGGCCAGAGCCAACCAGACTCCACTTGTTCTACCCTGGTGTACTTCACAAAATGGCTGGAGTTAAGACTGTACCTCGGCCAGCTGGAAGAGGGGAGAGCGCACACAGCTGCTAGGAAGATCGGGCGAGTTGGGCTGAGACGGGCCACACGCCTGGAGGGGGAAAAGAACAACATGGAGCAGTGAGCAGGGTAACAGTGCTTCGGAGGGGTAGCATGAGACAAGCTCGCCAACAGATGCTGATTTTCTCGCATGTCTAGCACTGTGCCGTGATTTCCACGTGAGGCACTGAGCAAGTGGGCATCAGCATGCAAGCTATGTTCCCTGGAACCGGAGCTCTTTCAGTTCAAGCTGGCTGGTTCAATTAAAGGTGAGAGAGAGTTGTTCCAGTGTCTGTGTACTCTACTTCTGCAGTAGCTGAATGTGAATATGGTACGGGTCAGAGGGAAATCTGCTTTGTAGACTGTCAGTAGCTCTAAATCAATAATAAGCAATGATTCAGCGACCTCGGGGATGCCGTACTTTCTACTGTTTAATTAGCTGGAGGTGAACAGACTCGCGCATTAGGTGTTAATTACAAAGGAACTGCAGGAGATGAATTTCAAATTTGGGATGCACTGAAATGAACATTTTTGGCCGAATCCGAAACCAAAACTTTGGCTGAAAGTCGAATACTAAACACGCTTTTTTTTCCCCCTTCATTAATTTTGCCACTTTTTCACCATCGCGTGAATTAAATAGGCTACATGTTTTTGTGTCTTGGTTGTCAAAGTATGTTTATTTATAAAGCATCTTTCATACCGTTGGCAGCTCCAAGTGCTTAACAGACAATGGGCATCAGTAATGGGAAGGAATACTACTACTACTAATACATACACACATATACACATATAAATACACAAACACACATACCTACACATACACACACACACACACACATAAATACACATAAACACACATACATATACATATACATACACACACACACACACACACACACACACACACACACACACACACATATAAATACACATAAACACACATACATATACATACACACACACACACATAAATACACATAAACACATATACATATACATACACACACACACACACACACACACACACACATAAATACACATAAACACACATACATATACATATACATACACACACACACACACATATATAAATACACATAAACACACATACATATACATATACATACACACACACACACACACGCATATAAATACACATAAACACACATACATATACATACACACACACACACACACACACATATAAATACACATAAACACATATACATATACATACACACACACACACACACACATATAAATACACATAAACACATATACATATACATACACACACACACACACACACACTTAACAAAGCACAATATGACTTAAACATATTAGCAATATAAACCCATCCCAACTGCCAGGTCTGCTGCGTTCACAGAGAGTGCCTCACTCCTCGCTGGTCGCGTTTGTATCACTGTGTTATAAAATATTGGGGTTCGTGTCTCTTTAAGGCGGATTCGGGCACATGCACCAAAAGAGAGCATGCGAGAGAACAAATGCATGAGAGCGAGTGCACTCGCTGAGGAGCTGCTGTCTGTCTGCCTCGCTGTAACGGCTCTGTTCTGGTCTTTACTCTGTCTGGAGCTCCGTTTGGCTCGGATGCTTGAGGCTGAATTAAAGCTGGGAGACGACAGCGCCCTCTGGTGTGACGCACAGTGGAGAAATAAGGCGTTAAAGTGGGTGTTAGCCTAGAGCGTTGGTGCTAGCCCTGGAGCCCTGGAAGTAAAAGTTCTGCTCTGGTTCCCGTCTACATCGGGGACTGCAAAAAGGTAATAGCGCCATTAAAAACGTCATTGTTCACGATAAATTATTCGCTCATTTCACTTTCGGTTGCCAAATGTTCGGTGCATCCCTATTGCAAATCAATTCCTGTTACGGTGGAACTAAAATGAAGTGACTGAAGTGAAAAACCATTGTCTCTAATAGAGCCCTAAAATACAGTGACATCATCAGCCATTTAAATATATACACTCATGGACACGTTCTCACTCTCTCTCACTCATCTTCAAAATCCCTATGGGTCACAGGGAGTTTTGGAGCCTATCCCCACGCTCACTTGACAGAAGGCAGGAAACACCCCAGGCAAAGCAGACACACACATACACACTCACACCTAGTGGGTAATTTAGTATCTCCAATTCACCTGACCACATGTCTTTGGACTGTAGGAGGAAACATACACAGACCACACATGCAAACTCCACATAGAAAGGACCCTGGATGGGAATCGAACCCAAGCTCTGCTTGCTGTGAGGCAACAGCACTACCCACTGCGCCACCGTGGACACGTTCTGAGTCAGGACTTTTTCCCGCTGACCGCAAAGCTCAAATAACTCAACCATTCTACAACAATGGTGATCAGAAAAACATCTTTCAACCCACATGTCCAACCCTGATGTGGACAGACCACAAAAGCAATAGAGCATACTGGGTTCCACTCCTGTCAGGAATCTAAGGCTACAGTGGACACCGGCTCACCAACACTGGACAAGCTGAAGGTTGGTCAGATTACTTCAAATTTGCTATGTGTCAGGGAAAGTTATTGGCTAGGGGCAGATACTGATTTTGACGTTGGAACATATGGGGGCACCAATCACTGGGGTCTTATAAACTGTGGGCTCAGCCGGAAATGGGTCGGCTGGGGCATTGGCGGGAAATGGTGGTGCTTTAAACGCTGCACGTCGGACTCTTCCAGAGAGAGGTGCTCTCTCCTTGGGTCTCGCGCTCTCTCTCTCCTCTCTACTGTGGACACCCTTCCATCAACATATTAAACCTGAACGCTACCATGAACTTGGCTTGAGCTGGCCGACCCTGTGGTCGGCCAGCTCAAGCCAAGTTCATGGTAGCGTTCAGGTTTAATATGTTGATGGAAGGGTGTCCATGGGCTCAGTCCATGAGCTGGCCCCTTTCGAGGCGATTCGGAGACTCTGACTTCAGGTGAGTTGGTCTCTCAGTGGGTCCAACCAGACTTAGGCGCACACACCTTTATTTAGGTTCACGTCTCACATCAAACTGAAACACGTAGGGACAGCGTGTCTTTGTTACAGCCAGGGTCGGGATGTCTTAATTAAACCCTAGACAGTTTGGAAGTTTGTTGGAAATTGTTTCTGGGCCTGTAACACTATGACATGCAGATTGTGGTGTAAACGAATAAAGCCTGGGCTTAACTTGCCTTCTGTCAAGCTGGTGGTGATGGTGTGGTCATGATCCGACACTTTACCTATCGGACACCCTAATACTAATAAAGCACTGTCCTAAAGCCTGAGCCTATCTTGAGTATCATTTCCAACCATGTGTGTCCCATTATGGCCACGATGTGGTCATCTTCTAACAGCTACTTTCAGAATGGTTGGGCGCCTTGTCACACAGTGTCTCACACAGTGTACTTCTATTGCCTCCCCGGATCTGAATCCAATACAGCACCTTTGGGATGTCGTAGATTGAATGAATGTGTACGTGACAAACCTACTGATGCAATCATTTCAGCAATCAGGGACCTGGATGTCTAAGGAATTCCACCCTGCTGAATCCAACCCGGTTCTGAGGTCAAAGGGGGGTCCTGCACTTTGGACTTTTGAACCATTTTGCCAACTGGAAAATCTGTGTTCTGGATTTAGCCCATCTGTGAAGCGAAAAACCTACAGACACACTGGTGAGCAGTAAGTACACTTGCCCAGAGCAATGGGCAGCCCTATCCACAGCACCCGGGGAGAGGTTGGGGGTTAGGTGCCTTGCTCAAGGACACTTCATTCGTGTCCTGCCTCTTCAGGGGATCAAACCAGCAACCATTCAGTCACAAGGCTGGTTCCCTAACCTCCAGCTCACGACTGCAACGGTGCTCCTAATAAACTTGGCCTGTGCGTCCGCATTTCATTATAAGCATTCAAATGCGAGAATCTACGTTCAGTGCCATTTATAACAGATGGAGTTTTGTCCCTCTCACCTCCGTTTGTGGGGCCGCTGGGCTTTTACTTTCCGAGCTTTTAAGTCCCTCGGCCGGCTGGTGTGGACAGGAGGAAATCTGGAGACATAAAAGCACACAGCATTAAATAACAGTTTCATCATTATGTTCGGCGTGCATGTTTTCATTGAGAATGAGTTTGTATGCAAATGTGCAATATGTGGTATTCATGCTTCTCACTTCAGCCAACTGGTAAAGGGCAGATTTCCCAGAATGCTTAGCGACATCTGTGACCCCAGTCTGTGAAGTGCTAGAGGAAATCTAAAAAAAA
Organism: Semaprochilodus insignis; assembly: GCA_034552555.1. Lineage (NCBI taxonomy): Eukaryota > Metazoa > Chordata > Actinopteri > Characiformes > Prochilodontidae > Semaprochilodus > Semaprochilodus insignis. The sequence continues at coordinate 29,410,122 of CM067490.1, read as the reverse complement.
GAAAAGCCAAAATAACAAACCATGAAGCTTAAAATCAATAAAACACCCTTAAAAAAGACCACACACACCTCAACAAATGAAATACACTCATCATCAAAAGAATAGCTGCACCCAGAAGGAGGTGTGGGATGGCAGGTCTGTTGAGAAGGAAGATAAAGGTTACCAAGAACAATAAATGATGATAAATTTAGACTGATATGATCAATATTTATTGATCTACACACACAGAAGTCTTCTCTCAGTATGGCGTTGGGCCGCCGTGTTTGCTAACCCAACATGCCAGACGTATCGGCATGGAGGTGTAGAGGTTCCAAATGGTGTGCTGTGATAATCCATCCCATGCAGCTTCAATATCCTCACACAGTTCCTGCAGATGGTGCGGTAGGGGTGGAGGTGGAGTGACACCAGGCCTTCTGGACATGTGACACATGACAACAAACCGTTCATCTTGGTGCTGAACACGGTGCCTCCACACACAGATTCGTTGGTTGTCTCCTCCAAGACAAAAGCTTGGACTCGCCACTGAAGATGACCCGCTGCCATTCTGAGTCACTCCATGACGTGTCATCTGGCATGACACCATTGCAGTCTTTGGTGACGTTGACGTGATGTTAAGGACAGTCGTCGTAACGGTCTGTGTGCATGTAGTCCTGCGTGGTGCAGCCGTCTGCCAATGCTGCTGGCACTAACAGGATGACTCATGGAGGCATCACTGTTCGCTGAATGTCCGCAATCGTGGCTGTTGGGTCAGTCAGGTACAGCGATAAGACCCATCCTTGCTTACGGTACATGCACGGCCGAGTGTGAAACTTGAATCATTGGCATGTCTCACAATGTCAAACCTACCCACCAAGTTTCATTCCTGTCGGTTGATTCCTTCTGGGTGCAGCTATTCTTGTGATGATGAGTGGGTGCATCTGATATATGAAGACAAGACTCAGTAAGAGCCAGTAAGTCGGGTTGAGGGAATGGTTTATTAATGGTGCAGCCTTTAATAAAGATAAAGCTCTATTTCTGTTAAAGTACAAGGTGCAATACTGCATTACGTCAAGTCAGACCTGCCTTCCTCCTAAAGAGTCTCCCCACAGAAGAGAGATTTTGGCAGGTGATGTAATACAGTTTATCCATAAAACTCAGAGATGCTGCTTATTGTTTTTCAATGGACCCCCTTTGGCACTCTTTAGTGACATAAACACAGCGCTGAGGGCAATTAGGATCACTTAGCAGCAGCAAAATGGAATTCACTGCAGATTAACTGGAGTGAGAGGAGTCCACAGAGACACAGAGCAAAGCTCTACACTTCTACAGAGTGAAGACACAGACATGGACATACGCACAAACAGAACAGAAGCCCACCCAAACACACAGCGGCCCAGTTCAGAAATGCACTATGCTTTATACTGAAGTACACAGAGTGAAGTCTAAGTACCCGAATGATCATTACACAGTTGTTGTGGTCCTGTGTTCCAGCATCTCAAAGGAAGCAACCAGGTTAAGCTGCAGAATGTCGGTTAGTATTTGAGACTTAATTTGAGACTAATTATCTGTTTTGGGTTCCTTATAGATGTCCAGAAGTAGGACATACAGTACTGTGCAGACCAACCTGTCCTTTTACTTCTTGTCCAGACAAAATGGCCACAATACATTAATTATTCATTATTAATTATTAAAAACGCAGAAGCCGTTTAACAGAAAATTACACAGAAGCTTCAACAACATAATATAGTACCAAGCATAACATCATTTTTGGTAACACTACGTTACAAAGTCTCAGGTACTAAGTGTGTTGTCTTAACTCCTTAGTCCTGACATGTACAGAGAATGGCTACTGGTCCCCATAAACTTAGCTTTTGTGGTCAGGACAATGATGTTTTGAGGAGTTCTCTATTGTCCAGAACATCTACGATACATTCAGTTTCTGGAACTGTGAGGACTCTCCAGAAGAGGTTTATAAAACTGTCTGGAATTTTCTAGAACTTTGGAGCACTGTTTAGAACTTTCTAGAACTGTCTGGAACTGTCCAGTAGTCTACATAGCAGTATAAATACAGGTGTGTTAAAACAGCCGTTTCAGTTGATGCTCCAGCTGAGTGAGTGGATAGTGGATACAGAGCTACAGGTCATTTAGAGGCATCAAGAGGCCGCAGCATCCGGCAGACGCATTCTGCTCCATCTGTGGATCAATTTACCAAGACCAGAGTGAAGAAGGACTCTGTGAGAGCATCTGCTAAGACGTGCGAGGCCTACAAAGCATACTTCCGCATGCCTGTCGGGGGGCAGGACAAACCGTGGGCACCTCATTTCACTTGCGAGCACTGCAGGAGAACTCTTGAAGGTGAGGTGAACGATTGCTGCTCACTTAGACGGCAGAATTTTATTCTGTAGAGTTTTGAGGAGTTATTGAAGTTTAAAAGCTGTTATTAAGAAATCTGTCACAGTCTTCCACGTTACAGTAAAATCTATATTACATTACAGTATATATTTACTGCACCGTGTTAATATCTTACACATTACTGAGTAACGAGTGGAATAAACCAGCTTATTCAGCTTTTTTCAGCTCTTTGTCCTGCTCACAGAAACACAGTGTGGGATGAATAGAGCTGTTCTTGTTTACGCTTTACACATCAACTAACAATACAACACGCAGAAGCCGGGAACAAAAATCATGTCACGTACTAAGATCAGACGTTCTTTCAGTTTTGAAATAATTCTGTCGGGGAATATTTGACATTTACGCCACCCCTCCTCTAATTTACATACACCAGCTCACCTTCCGGCCCAGCAGGAAATACTCTCGCTTGTACACAAGCGAGAATGCAAACAAGGAATGGAAAATAAGTTGGCGACATCTTCAGCAAGACAATTCCAAGGTGTTAGTTCGTTCTCCAAGTAAATAATCAACTTCGAGGCTTTGTGCTGCAAAGAGAGGGGAAGTGAAAGGTAGCTCCACCTTTTACATCACAGCCTGAGAACTGAAACCTGAGAGTATCAGCCCGGCTGCGTGATTAGATCACTGTGTGCCCACTGCAGATTACCTTAAACTGAAAGTTTCACAATGAGCTAACAGCTTTAATTTACTCTGTGTTGATGTCAAGATCAAAAGCAGGCAGCTATTATAGGTGACATTAGCCACTAGCAAGTTCCAATTAACTAACATTAGCACAGCTAACGAAATAGTATGATGATTTAGCTTATTATCCACTCATCGTCAGAAGAACAGCTGCACCCAGAAGGCAGTGTGAAACTACCAGGAACAATAAATGATGATAAATTTAGACTGGTATGGGCAAAATTTACTGAGCTACACATACAGAAGTAGTGTCTCTCAGTGTGGCTAATGCAACACGCCAGGCGTCTTGGCATGGAGCTGTAGAGGTTCCTAATGGTGTCCTGTGATAATCCATCCCATGCAGCTTCAATATCCTCACACAGTTCCTGCAGATGGTGCGGTAGGGGTGGAGGTGGAGTGACACCAGGCCTTCTGGACGTGTGACCGTTCATCTTGGTGCTGACCATGGGGCCTCCACACAGGGCTTCGTTGGTCGTCTCCACTAAGACAAAAGCGGGACTCGTCACTGAAGATGACCTGCTGCCATTCTGAGTCACTCCATGACAGTCTGGCACAACACCATTGCAGTCTTTGGTGATGCTGACCTTGTGTTAAGGACAGTCGTCATAACCGTCTGTGTGCATGTAGTCCTGCATGGTACAGCCGCCGGCCAATGGTGCTAGCACTAACGAGCATCACTGCTCGCTGAATGTCCGCAATCATGGCTGTTGGGTCAGTCAGGTACAGCGATAAGGCCTGTCCTTGCTTCACATGTGCGGCCGAGCGTGAAACTTGAATCATTTGCATGTCTCACGATGTCAAACCCACCCACCAATGTTCATTCCTGTTGGCTGATTTCTTCTAGGTGCAGCTATTTGTACAACAATTTTGGCGATGCGTGTACAAAGGTTCATTTAATTTTCCTGTCTATCTATTTTGACATCACGGTGTCTCGTTGTAAACCAGTCAGTCACAGCAGAGTTCATCAGATTATTCATGAGCTCACCAGAAACGGAAATTCTCATGTTTTACACTTGGTTGCAAATAGTTTGCTGCTTTCTGTCCAGTTCACAGACTACACTGTAGGTATCCAAATATAGAGCACTTGGTCTCAAATGTATAGAAGCTTCTCAAGCACGAATGCTAACATGCTGTCAGCTTTGGCCTCTTCCTATTAAATCTAATTCTATAGAGAGGAAAGAACTGATCCTAGATCAGTACCCTCTCAATGGGATGCCTAATGAAGCTCAAAAAGCACAGGACACAATTACGAACATAGTGTATCGGCTCCATATTCCTTGGCCTTGTTTGCAAAGCCAAGGCTCAGGAGCAGTGGAGACGGGCCTGTCGTGATGGATTTGAACAGGCAGAGATCATGTGTTCGTTATATCAGGGAACAGGGAGAACTTATTTAAGGTAGACAGCAGAACTTAGACCGACATGTATCTAGATCTACATAGGAGGATTCGACCCTTCCTCTCTCAGGAGGCCGCGCAGTTTCTAGTCCAGTCTCTGGTCATTTCAAGGCTTGACTACTGCAACTCGCTCCTGGTTGCTCCTCCTCTGCGTGCCATCAGGCCCTTGCAACTGATCCAGAATGCAGCAGCTCGGCTCGTCTTCAGTCTTCCCAGGTTCACTCATGTCACTCCACTGCTGTGCTCCGTTCATTGGCTTCCTGTAGCTGCCCGCATCAGATTTAAAGCCCTCATGCTCACCTACAAAGCCAAGAATGGACCAGCCCTCCCTACCTTATGGTAATGGTTGATCTGCACCTCCAGCCCTTCGAGCTTCAAGTACAGCTCGGCTTGACCTGCTATCCCTCAAAATGCATGGAAGGCAAGCTTCCAGACTCTTCTCTGTCCTGGAGCCCAGATGGTGGAATGAACTTCCACTGGCTGTCCTAACAGCAGACTCTCTTGTGGTCTTCAAACGCAGGCTAAAGACCAACTCTTTGTAAAGCACTTAAGTGTTAGTACTGGCCCTGTTCGGACAGCGTCTGAGCTCAAGGCGGGTTTTAGACTCTAACCTTCTTGTACTAGCTAGGAAACATTCTCTGACCGAACACTAAGCCCGGTTGTAAGTTGCTCTGGATAAGAGCGTCTGCTAAACGCCTTAAATGTAAATGTGTCTAACACAGTGGTCACCAGCCCTTCTCCTGGGGGGGTCTTCCTTTGCTCCAACCCTAATCCACCCCATCTGATCCATCTAATTATTGCCCTGTCAGTGATGAAATCACTTCGCGAGCTTTATTTCCATTACATTCACATTCCGTATTGAAAGCTTGGAATCCCATTCTTCCAACTTTTGGAATGTCAGGAAATGACAGGAAAGTGGGGGGATATATAGGACATTAATGCACAACACATCAGATCCTAACATCGGATCCTAACAAAAACTAAAAAGAGAGCTCATATCACTCCTGTTGTGAAAGAGCTGCACTGGCTACCTCCATCTATTAGAACAGACTTTAAAGTTCTGCTGCTGGTCTATAAGACTCTGAATAATCTAGAACCTGCTTACATCACAGAACATCTCTCTGTTTATCTTCCAGCTCGTGATCTTAGATCTACAGGTGTTGGCCTTCTGCAAATACCTTCCGTAAAATCCAGGAAACATGGAGAGACTCTCTCAGATACTCTGCTTCTAAACTGCGGAGCTCAGTTCCAGCTTCTATTAGACAGTCGAGCTCTGTGCTCTCGTTTAATACACACCTGAACACGTATCTCTTTAACTCAGCGTTTAGTTAAAACTACATTAACATGGTATTTAAGTGTGTGTGTGTGTGTGTGTGTGTGCGTGTGTGTGTATATGTATTTGTATGTGTGTTTGTGTATTTATATGTGTATGTGTATATATACAAATATATATGTGTGTATGTGTGTGTGTGTGTGTGTATGTACTAGCAATAGTAGTTTCCTTCCCATTACTGATGTCAACTGTCTGTAAAGCACTTTGAGCTGCCAACAGTATGAAAGGTGCTCTATAAATAAACATTATTATTATTATTATTATTATTATTATCAACTTCTTATTGAGTCCTTGGTCAATCTTTATCAATCACATTCAGCCTCAGTTCTGTGACTGGTTTTGACTGACGGTGACCTACTAATGAAAAATAATACTATCAACGTTCACCATGTTTTAGTTATTACCAGCGATAACTAGGACGTCCTTTGTAGTACTAACCATGATCCCAATACTTTCGGCCACTAGTGCGGCCTTACAGTTCCACGTAGTGCCCTTCTCTCTGGGAAAGCCTCAGTCTGAACAGGTATCAGGTAGTGATTCCTGCTCTTAGCAGATGTGCTAAAGCACAGCTGACATAGCAGCTTGTTTTGTGTTTGCTGACATGTGCAATGTAGCTCATAAACAGCCTGTCTAACCTCGCTAACAGGCGGTGCTTTGATGAAACTGCCATACCACTCAGGTCACACTAGGGGGCAGGAGACTCTGTGGAGCTACTGTAGAGTCATTTGGCTCTGCCTTTGGAGTTTGAGATTGGCTCTGTTACAGTGGTTAAGGTCAGGGTAAATATCTACTCCGGCTTCTCAGAGCAGCCATTTTTATGGCATTCAAACATCCTTGTCTGAATCTGAGTGCCAAAACCCGTATCACTCCAGTCATCCCACTGGTGGCACGTGAACCACATACAGGGGGCTTTTTTAATCTTGAAGATCTATTTTTTTTGTGCAGTTTATTTAATTTGTTTGTTTGTTTGTTTGTTTGTTTGTTTATGGGCTAATTCATCCTAATACAGTATCCAGGAGTTTATATACATATATTACATATAACATACCAAATAAGATCTGAGGATATACACTACCAGTCAAAAGTTCAGACACGGCTCCTCATAGAAGGTTCTACTTATGTTTATCTTAATGCTTTACTGTGGAATAAAACAACCAATCTATATAATATAACAATCAAATATCAATATAAAATAGCACTCATGGAATTATACAGTCCACCTTAAAAACCTCCAAACTGGACCTTTACAGGAGGATGAACAGCTTTCTTAACCTGCAGTGGAGCTGATAGAACAAGGTTTATTTCTAAGCAGGTTTGGAGCAATTCTATTGGTCTGTTTTTACACCACTAAATATATATTAGAGGTGGAGATATGGAGAAATATCATACTGTGGTACATCAAGAGTATATGTGGTATATCAGGATATGTACTGGTTCAGACTCTCATCAGTAGTCAAGTGTAAGACTGTAGAGTCTTTAAGATCACCAACAACATCCATTTAGATGGGGGTGTGTAAACTTTTGACTGGTAGTGTATAATACTTGCTGTTACTGTCAAACATGACAACATGATCATGTCGTATATTAAGTTATACAAAAGCAGGGCAGCCCTAAAAGGGCATTTCTGCATAAGATGCAGAGTCCCCTGTGACTGAAATGTACCCAATAGCATGTAACACCTCCATGAGCACCCATAACAGCTGTGATTGGGTTTGGCATGTACTGGACAAGTTTCTGGATGTAGGCCACATCAGTGTTCAGACACTCTTACAT
>CM067490.1:29380166-29402053 GCA_034552555.1 Semaprochilodus insignis | reverse complement strand
GTCTTACTGAGGAGGGAAAAGGGTCCAAGTTTTCTGTCATGACGGGCCCTTAAAACAGAAACTTACCCCATGAAACCGAGTCGAAACGCCAAGGCCTTCTCATTCCAGCCTCCGTCCACCTTCAACTTACTGACACATCCGAGCAGGAGCAGCAGCAGCAGCAGTTCTCCCTCCGTACAGTAGCCCACACATACACACACATACACACTCACACACCAACCAACCGACCGACCGACCAACCGATCGACCGACACTCTTCAGGCAGGCAGGCACTCGCTCGGCTGGCTGACTGGCTGTGTTTTCACCGGATGGCCGTCACCGTGCTAGCAGGCGGCGCAGCACTCAGTCGACAAAAGTACATAAAGCAGAAACTGGCCGTATCACTTCCAAACAAGCCGCTGTGCGGCTAAACGACTCCCCCCGGCACTACTTTCGATTCACGCGCACATTTTTACCTCAGCTTCTTTCTTGTTGTTGTTTTATTTTTTCTCTCTCTCTGTGTTTTTTCCCCTCCACAGCCCTCCTTCCCCCCTCCCTCCTCCTCCTCCTCCTCCTCCTCCTCTTCAGCGTGTTCAAGCGCTCCCACTACTAACTGGTGGCGTTGGGAAGCCTTGAGTGCAGAGAGCAGCGAGTGTTGGATGTACTGACTGGCCTAGCCAGTTACCACTACCACCATCACCATCATCATCCACCTCCTCCTCCTTCTCCTCCTCCTCCACTCGCGCTCCGGCCTTGCAGCCGTGTCTGTCATTTAGCCTGAACTTTTCTGCTTTTCCTCTCCTGGCTTCTTCTGCCTTTCAGTCTGAGAGAAGTGGCTCGGGAAGCCACGGCAAACTAGCCGGAGCCGCCGCGTCTGAGCACCGAGCCACTATCTGTGTGTTTGTTGTGTGGGGCTACTTAATATAGCTTCCTGGGTGTTGTGTCAGAGAGCGCTCACTGGAGTGTGTTCTGCAGAATAGGAGAGTCCAACAGGGGCAAAGTAGATATGTCGCCGCTTACCTGAAAGCAGGGCACCAGGAGGGTGACTTGTCGGGCTCGGTGGGCTCCGTGGTGCTCTGGACGTGTCGTTGTCCACCTCTGTCACCCTCCGACAGTGTGTTTCTCTGTTCACTTTTTTTTTCTCTTTTTTGCAACATGGGCTACTGTACGCGGAGTGAGTGAAAATATATGCGGTTTTTTCACGCAGGGCCAGCCGTGATTGGCTGCGCGCTTGAGAGGCAGCCCGAAGCAGCCAATCAGAGAGCGCCTCACATTTCGCCACTGTTCCGAGACGGACAGATTAATGTAACATCTCCTTAATGTTTATGTTTGTCAACTCGACACGACGCAGGCTCGAGCTCGAATGTTCAGCCCGTTTAACCGGCGAACCGGCGGGCGAGAGATATTAGCAGAGCCGCCGCCGCCGCCGCCATCGACGGCTACATACAGCGAGTGTGTCAACGCCGTGAGAGAGCAGCCCCTCACAGCAGCCCTGTGCACCGAGTGCAAACACCCTGTTAAACGCTGCTCTCACTCACGATAATACGACTCGGCTCGCTCGTCTCTGTGACAAACGAGTCGAGTCGAGTCGTTTTTGAATCCCGGGAGAAACTAAGACGGCTGGGGGGGGCGACCAAAACAGCACAGACTGCCTCGCTCGTGTCAGCTCCACTCGGTCTCCCACATTCTGTTGCACCGTTTTCCTGTCTCTCTCTCACTCACTCAGTCAGTCACTCGTTCCTCATTCCTCGCTGCCCTCTTTATCAAGTCTTCTCTGTGCTCCCCTGACAGTCGGCAGCATCTCATCAACGACCCCCAGCACCTCTATAGATAAAACAATAACACATACACACAGCGAGTCACGAGGGCCGGACCGGACCGGACCGGGGTCCTACTGATGCTAATGATTAGAAGGTCGTCTGTTGGTAGCACATGCTGGACTTAGCTAGTGCTGTTTTGCTCCCAAGTTGGGAAGGGAACCGATTTTAATTCATTCAGAGTTCAGCTTGCACTATACGCCGTCGACACGTTATTTGGGCAGGTGGGTTGCCAGATCTACTCCCTATCTGCAGCCTACAACGGCAAAGGCGCCTCTGGCAACCTACTACAGGCTAATCACGTCAAGGACCACAACTTGGTAGCCCAACTCTGTCTCTGTTTACTAAAACAGCCCACTTTATCCTAGACATAAAACGACTTTTCAGTGGGATTTCAGTGTTATTTAGCCTTAGCTAGCTTAGCTTCAGTATGTAGAGTGTCAGTTGTTGCCATATCCTTCTGTGATCAAGCTAACAGTGAGGTTGAGGTTAACAGAATGCTGACCAAGTGTTCAGCAAACAAAAAAAAAGCAATATAAAGTGATAAAAGTGGGATTAGCTTGTATTCCTCCACCACCCCATGCTAAACACTGCTGGTACGAGCATGGCCGAGCTGTGTTACTGAGTGAACTTCCATTGTTTGGTTTTGAAGAACCACAAGGTCACACTTTTTACCCGGACTGATATGCTGTTCCTCATGGGCACAGGCTGTTGGTATCTGCGATAGCATCTGTGTGTGCCACTTGGAGGTCTAACAGGCCCTGAGGATTGTGCATTCCTAAACAGCATCTTAGCATCTTCATATAAGAGTAGAGTAGCTCCGCAAGAGAACCCATTCCTGATGCATCACTGGGCCTGCCCGCTGCACTTTCAGAAGGTTCTGATGATTTGCGAGCATCCAGTTGCATTGTTGTTATTACTGTATTATTATTATTATTATTATTATTATTATTAAGTGCCATCCAGATTATTCTGACTCTATCCTGTCTGTCCTGTCCATATGGGCTGGTTATATACAGTATTCAGAGACAGCAAGGTAGCCAGTCATGCCCAAATGCAATGTTTGCATAAAATGCCTCCTGCTGAGGTTCCTCCATTGGGCCAGTTTCTGATGGCAGTGTGGATGTGTTCTTCGCTGCCATGCACATCCCATAACAGTCTGTATCAGTGCCAGCTTGGTTAGGAAAGAAATAACATATCCAATTCAATTCAATTCAATTCAATTCAATTCAACTTTATTGTCATTATACCAGTACAATGTTGCACAGTATAACAAAACACTATCAGGCTACTTTTTAGGCCAATGATAAAAACAGATAAACAAGCAATAAATAAATAAATAAGCACTAGCGCTAATTCAGTGGACAATGCTGCACTCTAAGGCACCGACTTGTAAGACAGCTTAGGTCGCAAGGCATCGAGCCGGCTACCTTCACATTCGGACATGGCCATGGATAGTGTTTCCCTAGAATATCCAGTCTTACGTTTTGGGTCTTTATAGGTTTCTTAGTGGCTTCTTTGTCCATCTTGGCTGTCTTCAAGCATCCTTTTTGATTCTGTCCAGAAAAGACTGACTTTGGTTACCTGGGCTTTGACTGAGAAGGGAGGCTTGATTTGGTCATGATTCCATTTGGTTCTTGTCTTTGCCCTACAAGGTACAATCTGGTACTACACTGTCATTGAGGCTGTCATCTTGTTACTGGAGCAGTGTTCTCAAGGGAATGTTTTCAGTACCTTTAGTTTTCCATTGTAATTATATCACCAACCTCCAACCTTTTTTATTTCCATGTTCTGTTTTAAGCCATTGGGTTATGAGAAGAAACCTACATTTGCATTGGGAAAATGTATTCAAGGTACATACTATACCTACACTGTTTGTGCCTTGATGAATGAAATAGTGCTCCGGCATTACACCTTTTTTCAGTATATCTTTGCCAACCCCAATATTTATAAGCATCAGTATTGTACTTTCTTTCTATATATCTGTTATATAATATAATATAATATAATATACACCAATTAGTCATAACATTAAAACCACCTCCTTGTATCCATTTTATCAGCTCCACTGACCATATAGGAGCACTCTGTAGTTCTACAGTTCCAGACTGTGGTCCATCTGTTTCTCTGTATACTTTATTACCCTGTTCTTCAANCAGACTGTAGTCCATCTGTTTCTCTGTATACTTTATTACCCTGTTCTTCAATGGTCAGGACCGCCACAGGACCACCACAGAGCAGGTATTATGTGGGTGGTGGATCATTCTCAGCACTGTTAGTGTGTGTTGTGCTGGTGTGAGTGAATCTGACACAGCGGTGCTGCTGGACACCTCAGTGTCACTGCTGGACTGAGAATCGTCCACCAACCAAAACTATCCAGACAACAGCGTCCTGTGACCACTGATGAAGGACTAGAGGATGACCAACACTGCACTGTGCAGCAGCAGATGAGCTATCGTCTCTGACTGTAGATGCACTCCAGCAGCACTGCTGTGTCTCATCCACTCACACCAGCACAACACACACTAACACACCACCACCACCACGTCAGTGTCACTGCAGTGCTGAGAGTGATCCACCACCCACATAATACATGCTCTGTGGGGGTCCTGACCATTGAAGAACAGGGTAATACAGTATACAGAGAAACAGATGGACTACAGTGTGGAACTGTACAACTACAGAGTGCTCCTAGATATCAGTGGAGCTGTGTGAGTGTCCGGTAGGTGTACATATACTATATATGACACATTGGTCTTCATTTAAGTCAGAGGTCACCAGTCGTAAAGGGCTGTTGTGGCTCCAGATTTCCGTTTCAACCAAGCAGGACCAGAGTGCATATAACTACTCAGCTGTCTGAAGACTGAAACCAACTGATTAAGCAAGTGGAGTCAGGTCTGCTGCTGCTTCGGTGAAATGAAAACTTGCAGCCACACCGGCGTTTTGTGGATAAGATCAGTGACCCTTGTTCTGCACTGCTGTTGTCCACGGTGCTGAGGAACAAAAGCATGGAGTCCCAGGAAGTGTAGAAAAGCATTTTTTCAGTTGTATGATGGAAAAAAATGAATTATTAAGTTACTTTGACATGAACTCTGAAGAGGACACATAACTTACCAGATAGCATGTGGAGGTGGGCCACATCTAGCAAAGCTATGGCACTGCTGGCCCACTGTCGGCACTGGCAATCTGCTGTGAACCAAAGGTGGCCCACATATTTACAACATCCATTTGGCCCACCTGTCTCAAAACAGAACTGGTCCACTTAGTGGCAAACTGCATGTGGGCCAGATGTTTCCCACATATATAAAAACTCATGTGGTCTGCGTTCCAAAACTGATCTGGTCCACTTCTAACACAGATACGGCAGTGCTGCCCAGTGGCAATTTCGTTTTCATAATTTTTAATTTCATTTCAATTCATAATTAATATGAGATCTAAATGTTCTCCTGAGCTTGTTCAACTCCTCATTTAGGGTGCTGGAAATGACTTTCCAGATCGTTGTAATTTTTTAGTAATTAATTAATTTATTTATTTATTTATTTATTTATTAATCGCAACTTTTGTTTAATCATAACTATCCCTGCCGAAGTCTTTCTGAGCTAGTAGACCTCAGGAATGTTCTAATGCTTTTATTTTTCTTTATATAAAGAACTTTGAACTGCCAGTGTGTATGGAAGGTGCTATACAAATACACTTGCTAAGCCTTGCCTTACACCGGTGACATACAGGCTACATTCTTGATTTTTATCCCATAAAATATCTAAAAACACACTACATACTAAGCTCTGTTTATATTTGAAGTGGTAACAGGTTATATCATAAAATATTACTATTTATTTATTTATTTATTGACTGATTTGTTTGATGTTCATTTGTTCATTATTTATTCAATTATTTGTTTTATTTGTATTATTTTAATCATTATTTGTTTTATTTTTATTATTTATTTAAATATTGTTGATTTATTTATTCCTTATTTATTTATTTTTGTTGTTCATATATTTATTTATTTATTTTTTGTTGTTCATATATTTATTTATTTATTGTTTATTTATTTATTGTTTATTTTTAAAATTAATTTCTTTGTTTAACAATCCAAATGCATGGGAAACAGAATGGCTGCCTCAGAATCCTGCCCTTTGTGGTTTATCAGCTTGATTTTGTCCTGAAAACATCCTTTATCCAGGAATCCAACCTTCAGTGAGATAAAATGAGGTCTACTCAAAGAATGATTTAAAAAAAACATTTTTATTCAAAAACAAGTGGCTTTAGCACACTTGCAGTTCTCTGAACTCGCCTCCTCAGTTCACATTACAGTTTTGGGAAAGGGCTTTGGGTCAGAGGCTGACCACTGCAAAAGCTCAACACCGCAGTTTTAGTGAGCCTGCTTCGGATCATGGCCCACTGTCAGATGTTTACCTTGTTGGTACACCTTGCAGCTCAGTGTTTTCTGAGGCATTTGTGTTAGTCATCCTGTTATTCCTTCATCTGCAGGAAGTATTTGACCACATGATCACTGTTAGTTGGATATGTTTGGTTGACGGACCGTTTCTAGCCCTGCTGTGACGCTGAGGTGTTTAAACCTCCAGCAGTGCTGCTGTGACTGATGCGCTACCAGCAACATGCCACTCCCGTGTTATTACCACTGCTGGGCTGAGAACAGTTCACCCACCAAATGATATCTGGTCAGTGGTGATCCTATGGTGGTCTCTTCCACTGAGTTGGCTTTTGGCTGGTAAACTGTGTAACAGATGGGGTCAGTAATTGAAAACCTTCAATGACCACCTGTACAGTAGGTGTATCTAATAAAATGACCAAAGATTAGATACAAAGCAGGTGCACTCATGCATCAAAGCCTGGCATGCCCGCTCAAATGGCGTGTTTAGTCGATTATCTAGGTGGAAGTAAGTGAACACACCCTACACACTTCTGCACACTGTAATGCTCAGTGACTGTTTATTTGCGGACTCTAATGCACCGGAAAACAATAAAACACAATGTGGCCAAAAGTATGTGGACACCTGACCATCACACCTTTCCGTTCCAAATCAATGGCCATTATTTCACAGCTATAGGAGCCTCCACTCCTCTGGGACATCTATGGGAATTGGTGCCCATTCAGTCAAAAGCCCGTATGTGAGGTCAGGCACTGATGTAGGCGTGGCTCTGTCAATTGCCATTCCAAAAGATGTTCAGTGGGGATGAGGTCAGGGCTCTGCCAAGGCCACTGGAGTTCCTCCACACCAAACTCATCAAACTTTGTCTCTGTCAAACCATATCTTGGCTTTGTGCGGCATTGGGGTAGGGTGGGTGTAGAGTTATGCTGCAACAGGAAAAGCCTTTGTATGCTGTAGCATCAACATCACCCTTCGATGGAACCAAGGAGCCCAAACCCTTAAAACCAAACTGATATCATGACCAGTGATACCACAACGATATCATGGCAAGCAGAATCACCTTCGATCTAGTTGCTTCATCTTAAGAGTCTAATTTTAAGAGTATCGAGCTAATTTCTAGATGGGTTTACTTGTTTTAAGTGATATTAGTGAGTCAAATTTTCTCACTACATTGGCAGATAAGTGGACTTAGTTTAAGAAACATGTTGGAAGCAAGCCAACTTCTCTGCCAATATAGTGAGGAGAATTTAGCTTCTAAAATCACTTAAAATCACTAGCAAAATGTCTAGAAATAAGTTAAATAGAATAGAATAGAATTATTTTACTGTCATTGTACTTGCATACAACGACATTTAATGCAACACTGTCCAAGAAGAAACAATGCACAATAAAAGAGCTGTAATATAAAATATAGATAGTTAAGATATGTATATATGGACAGTTCACTCAATGGGAGAAACTACAGCAACAGTTACAATATAAATGTATGTATTATATAATATAAATAAGTTATGAATGTGTGAAGTGACTGCGTATGGATGTGCAAAATATGCAGCATGTACAAGTTGACAGTCTATGGAGGTAGAATTACACTATGGACAGTAATGTACAGCATAAGGTGGCATGTGCATAAACATGTAGAGTGAACATGATGTAGTCCAGAGATAGTAATCAGACAGTCAGTGAGGTGTTGTGGAGGCCGCAGGTGTTGGGAAGAAGCTGTTTCTCAGTCTGCTCGTTTGTGTACAGATGGCCCGGTACCACTTGACAGGCGGTAACCAGTCAAACAGGCGGTGTCCTGGGTGTGTCGTGTCTCTGCTGGTAGTGTGAGCCTTCTTCTTTAATTGACTGGCATACACATTGTCCAGGTTCGGGGAAGTCAGTCCCAATGATCCGTTCAGCCACCCTGACTACACGATACAGATCCTTCCTCTCTGAGACTGTGCAGCTGCAATACCACATGATCGTACAGTGGGAGAGGATACTGTCAGTGGTGCTGCGGTAGAAGCTAAATAATCTTGAAATTAGCTTAAAACGATCTCAAAATTAGACATATCAACTCTATCAAAGATGTATCAACTTCCGTGGCTTGCAATCACTTGTTTGCAGTGCATTATCCCCCCTCCACCAAATTTTACTGTTGCATTCCAGTAGGCAGGGTTCTCCAGGCATCCACCAAACCCAGATTTGTCCATCAAGATGCCAGATGGTGAAACACGATTCATCACTCCAGTGAACATGTTTCCACTGCTCTAGTGGCAGTGTGCTTTGCACCACTCCAGGTGATGCTTGGCATTGTTTATAGTGACCACAGAGCGACTCGACCATGCAGGCTCATTTCATGAAGCTCCTGAAGCACAGATCTGGTGTTGATGTTGCATCTAGAGGCGGTTTGGAGCTCTGCACTGAGTGATGGGCAATTCTGAAGCACTCGGCTGAGATGTTGTCGCTCATAGACTCATCCATTTCTCAATAATAGCACTTACAGTTCACTGGGGCAGATCTATAAGGGCAGACTTTGTTACCCTGTACTTCAATGGTCAGGACCCCCACAGGACCACCATAAACAGGTATTGTGTGGGTGGTGAATCATTCTCAGCACCGCAGTGACACTGACGCGGTGGTGGTGTGAGTGGATCAGGCACAGCAGTGCTGTGGCCACTCACTGTCCACTCTATTAGACACGCTGGTCCACCAAACGTTTCCTGTAGCTGCTAATCAGACCTGCACAACATTGAGTGCAGAGTTTGGCCCATTCCTCCCCGCAAATGTGTTTCAGCTCGTCAGTATTTCTGGGATGTCTTGCTGGCACAACTTTCCAAAGGTCCTACCACAGCATCTCCATAGGGTTAAGGTCAGGACTCTGTCTTGGCTTGGCAACTATTCTTTGGTTGAGTAACTCATGTGCTTTGGGTCATTGTCTTGTTCCATCACCCAGTATCTTCTCAGCTTGAGCAGTGGGGTTTAACTTCCAAGCAAAGCTTTGCGCGTTTATGCTATCTATGTTTGTCCTATCTGTCCATTGAATATTTGCCCCAAAGCTCGGGACAACACTCAGGCGGTCTTGGGCATACTTGAGACAGGCTGCAATGGGGTTTATTGCACTGCACAAAATTGTATTTTGGCCAGTGAAATGATCTTATATCTAACTGTTATATCCCAATATTCTCATTTTAAATTTCATGTAATTTTAAGATTGATTTTGACATGAAAAGTGCAACTGTTTGAGTGTTATTTGTTAGATTGGGTTCATCTACAATGTGTTGGTGTGGTGCAACAAATAACACCCCTACCTTCCAGTGTACTACCACACCACATGGGAGACTGAGGTTCAATTCCCAGTCTGGGTGGCTATGCCGCACTTCACCGATAAAAGTCCTTGGGCAAGACTCCTAACACTACATTGGCCTGTAGTATGATTAGTCAGGTAAGTCGATCTGGATAAGAGCATCCGCTAAATGCCGTAAATGTGCAAGTGAGATAAATAATCAAACCGCATTTTTATTAGTAACCAATCCAGAAATCCAGCGGATTCCAAATAGTTCACTTACGTAGTCTTGCAGCTTGACTTTGTAGTGCCACACACGTTAGGCCTTGTTCAGACTGTCAGTCCAAACTTGATTTTTGGCATATCCAAATTGGGTTTTGATAGTCTGGACAGCAAAAAAACACATGAAATTTTTGCAAATCTGATCCAAACCATATTCGGAGGTAGACGAAAATGCGTTTCTGAAATCGGATGCCACGTGACGAGTAATGACGATGTCAGACAAAGTGATAGTCTGGAGAGTCTGGCGAGATGATGTACGTCCATATCTCCTGCATCCTCATTTGGGAATTGGTGTAAGCTAGTTTTAAGGCTTTTTTTTTTTAAGATTTTTTACTTGTTTTTTTTTATTAGTGTTTTCATTAAACCAAATATTCTCACTATATTGGCAGACAATTTGGCTCTTTTCCTGCACGTTAAATGAGTCTTAAAATGAGTAAAATGATCTGCCAGTATAGTGAGAACATTTGGCTTACTAAAATCACCTAAAACAAGTAAAAGGAAATCTGGAAATAAGTGAAATAATCTTAAATTGAGCTTAGAACAATCAAAACATAAGAGTTATCAGATATATCAACTAGATATAAGATCACTTAACTTACAAACTCTCATTTCTTGAAGTGTGAACAGCAGCAGCTTCCTTCATGATGTCCTTCCATGAACACTCTGACAGTTTGTCTGCCCGTGGACTGATGTACACCCAGATGCCTTTTCTAGCTTCATCCGTCTCTATGGCACGTCATCTGAGGTCTACTGAAAGTTGACGACTGGGACGTGGTTCACACTAACCTTTCTTGAGAAGAACAGATTTGTTAGGCTTTGTGTGATGCCTGTAATTAATAAGCAGAGCACCTGTGAAACCCACACTTCAAGTGTCATCTCCTTAACTGAAACAACACTGGCAATTAGCTCTTGGAGAAGTCATTAACACTGAGGTTTGCTTGCTGTTTCTAGCCTGCACTGTGGGTGTTACTCAATGTGCTCAATAAAGGACTTGAAAAGTGCAACTGATTGAGTGTTATTAGTTTAGTTAGATTGTGCTCAACTACAATGTGTTGGTGTGGCACAATGAATAACACCGTTACCTACCAGGGTGCTACCACACCATGTGGGAGACTGGAGACTGGAGACTCTTAACACTGTATTAGACTGTAAGATTAAAGTGGTAAATGTATAATCATGACTTGCTTGAACAATCAGAACACATGTTCATTAGTAACCAATCCAGAAATCCAGCGGATTCCAAACAGGTCACTTACTTGTTTACTTTGTAGTGCCACACGTGTCAGGCCTTGTTCAGAATGTCAGTCCAAACTTGATTTTTGGCATATCCAAATTGTTTTCTGATAGTCTGGATGGCAAAAAACACATGAAATCTGATTTTTGCCAATCGGGTCCAAACCATATTCGGATGCGGATAAAAACTGCATTTCCGAAATCGGATGCCACGTGATGACCAATGATGATGTCAGACAAAGCGACGGCGAGAAGACGCATGTCTACATCTCTAGCATCTGTGTTTGAAATCACCATCACCAGCGTATCTACGTAGTATCTTTATTCTTACCTCTTATAGCCAGGGAATACGCTAATGCTAACTTGGCTGTGTTTATTAGCCTACAGCTAATTGGCTATATTAATATAATGATTGTGTAGGTTGCCCTGCAATGGACTGGCAGCCTGTCCAGGCTGTTTCCTGCCTCCCACTCATTGAGAGGTTCCAGCAACCCCCACGACCCAGAAGGATAAGCGGCTTAGAAGATGAATGAAGGAGTGAATGAGTGATTGAATGAATGAATGAGTGAATGAATTGCATATGATTTGCATAATGAATGTTGAATCACTGATGAACTGTAACATTAACAAAGCAATATAAAATAATGAATATTGTAAAACTGATGGTGCAGCTGTGTACTTCTACTCAAGTTGTTCTTCAGGAAGGTATTACTTTTGGCCATGAACAGCTCCAGCTCTTTTATGGGTGTACAGGATTAGGCTACTACCACCTTTGCACTCCAACTCCTCTCCATATGGGGTTGCCAGAATTGTGAATCAGACCATTAGACCTCATAAGTTCATGTAATGGTGTTGGATGATGAGTTCTGGATCACTCCAACTCGTACTGGATGAAGCTCCACCCACTAACGAGAATGCAGTTCCACTGCTCCACGTGCCAATGCTGGAGGGCTTTATGCTTCTCAAGCCGACGCCTTGATGCACCAGAGCACCCTATTCAATAGGAATTGCTGTTCTACACTGCAAAAAATGAGATCTTGGCACTTAAATTGACCTAATTGATACACACATCATCAAAAGACTAGCTGCACCCAGAGGGAGGTGTGGGATTGCAGTGCTATTGGGAAGGAAGATAAAGGTCACCAGGATCAATAAATGATGATACATTTAGACTGATATGATCAATATTTATTGAGCTACACATACAGAAGTAGTGGTTGCCAACCCAGCGTGCCAATCGTGTCAGCATGGAGTTGTAGAGGTTCCTAATGGTGTCCTGTGATAATCCATCCCATGCAGCTTGAATTTCCTCACACAGTTCCTGCAGATGGTGCGGTAGGCGTGGAGGTGGAGTGACACCAGGCCTTCTGGACGTGTGACGCGTGACAACCAACCGTTCATCTTGGTGCTGACCACGGTGCCTCACATGGATTCGCTGGTCGTCTCCACCAAGACAAAAGCGGGACTCGGTACTGAAGATGACCCGCTGCCATTCTGAGTCACTCCATGACGGTCTTAGTCCTGCGTCGTGCAGCCGTCTGCCGATGGTGCTGACACTAACAGGATGACTCATGGAGGGGATCACTGCTCACTGAATGCCCTCGGGTCGTGGCTGTCGGGTCAGTCAGGTACAGAGATAAGGCCCATCCTTGCTTACGTCACATGTGCAGCCGATATTAAACCTACCCACCAAGTTTCATTACTGACAGTTGATTCCTTCTGGGTGCAGCTATTAGTGCAACTACTCTTTTGACAGTGAGTGTGTATCTTTAAATGCTCGTTTTGAGATTCCTGTAGGCTAATTTTAGGATTATTTAACCTCATTTCCAGACTTGTTTTTAAAACTTGTTCTCACTATATTGGCAGGTAATTTGGGTTGTTTCCAGCAAGTTTCTTAAAATATGTACAATTATCTGCCGATATAGTGAGAACATTTGGCTCACTAACATCACATAAAACAAGTAAAACATATATGGGAACAGGATAAATAACCTTAAAATAAGCTTACAACAATCTCAAAATAAGAATTTGAAGATGTATCAACTAGATATAAGATCATTTTACTTGCTAAGATCTCGTTCTCTCGCAGTGTGTGGAGACATGCTGTATGTGTGCAACTGAATGCCTGTGTTATCAGTGGGTTCCCTTTAAAGTAGCTGAATTCACTAATTAAAGGGAGGCTTTTAGACTTGGACAGTGTGGGTTGGCAGTGCTGAGCAACGTGGAGAGAGACGCATGAAACTGAGAAAGAATTGTAAAAGAAAAGTTTAAAAATCATTTTATCTGTTTTTTATTTGCTTCTCTAATACAGTATATTCACTCAACCTCAAAGAAATAGCTGCACTTATAAGGAATCAACCGACAGGGGTGAAACTTGGTGGGTAGGTTTGACATTGTGAGACATGCCAATGATTCAAGTTTCACACTCGGCCGCACATATGACGTAAGCAAGGACGGGCCTTATCACTGTACCTGATTGACCCAGCAGCCACGACTGCAGACATTCAGCGAGCAGTGATGTCCTCCATGAGTCATCCTGTTAGTGGCAGCAGCATTGGCAGACGGCTGCACCACGCGGGACTACATGTTACGACGACTGCCCTTAACACCACATCAACCTCACCAAAGACTGCAATGGTGTTCGTGCCAGACTGTGATGGAGTGACTCAGAATGGCAGCAGGTCATCTTCAGTGATGAGTCCCGCTTTTGTCTTGGTGGAGACGACCAACAAATCTGTGTGTGGAGGCACCGTGGTCAGCACCAAGATGAACGGTTTGTTGTCACACGTCCAGAAGGCCTAGTGTCAATCCACCTCCACCCCTACCGCACCATCTGCAGGAACTGTGTGAGGATATTCAAGCTGCATGGGATGGATTATCACAGGACACCATTAGGAACCTCTACACGTCCATGCCGAGACGTCTGGCATGTTGGGTTAGCAAACACGGCGGCCTGACGCCATACTGAGAGGCACTACTTCTGTATGTGTAGCTCAATAAATATTGATCATATCAGTCTAAATTTATCATCATTTATTGTTCCTGGTAACCTTTATCTTCCTTCCCCATAGACCTGCAATCCCACACCTCCTTCTGGGTGGAGCTATTCTTTTGAGGGTGAGTGTATATTGTATGAACTGAGTTTATTGTTCATTACTTAGATGCACTGAACCTCTTATTCTGAATCCCTCTGGAATTTTATCCCGCTATATGCTACATCGTTCGTGGGTCATGTTTACCTTGTTGCAGGGGGCCTTTGTTGTTCTAAGGGCCTAACTTCACCCCCATCCCGATTAAATCTTAAGAACACTGAGTATTGATTGGTCTCACCTTTGTTTACCTTTAGATTATTGATCAGATGCAGATTGTTATCCAAGCTGTCTGTTCTGGATATGTTTTAAAGGGCTTGTGTCATGGAAAGACGGCTTTTCCTGAGTGTTTTGAAATAAAGGAATGTGTCGGTGTGTGGACAGCAGCAGCAACTGCAGCTGTTTGAATGTTATTAGTTTGGTTAGATTGTGCTCGTCTATAATGTGTTGGTGTGGCTACCTGCCAGTGTGCTACCACACCATGTGGGAGACTGGGGTTCAGATCCTGGTCTGGGTGGCTATGCTGCACTACACCAACAAGAGCCCCTGGGCAAGACTCCTAACACTACACTGCCCTGTAGTATGATTAGTCCTGTAGGTCGGTCTGGTGTCAGCTAAATGGCATAAATTGTGACTTACATAAACAATCAGACCACCTTTTTATTGTTTTGGGGGGATGGGGGGAAATGCTTTATCCTGCTCCCACCCTCACTGTGATGGCTAACCACCCGTTCCCGTGAGTGACCCTGTAAATTAGCCCTGATACTGTGCTATTATGAGACAGGATGGGATGAAGCTAGCACGCTAACTTCAGTAGATATCTCCGCAGCACCACACATAGACGTCTTTGAGATACCACCGAAATTGTAATTTCTCCCCATTCTGTCGATAATTGCAGGAAATTCGGGAATATTTCAAACTAAAAATTTTACATATCGCTCCTTTAAGTCTCCTAAACCACCAAAGAGCAACTTTTGAGCAATAAACATTTCCGCTGGGTCTGAAGACCCGATGATCTATGATCACATGTTGGAACATTAACAGACTCTGTTTATGTTCCAGCATATGATCATAGATCATCGGGCCTTCAGACCCAGCGGAAATTTTTACTGCTCAGTTTTTATTGTTTAACAGACGGGCTGAGGTGCAGGCGCTCGGCCGTTTAGAGCAGCCCAGGAAGGTACGGCTAACAGCAGCTCCTTCAAAACAGTCCAGTTCTCGGGCTGCTGCGGTTTGCACAAGATACAGGAGATCCAGGAGCAATAAAGGAGAGATGAGAGTCCTGGCAGATCTGGGCACAGCGAGGGACTTCACTGAGATCTGTACTAACACTCAAGAGGGAACGTGTGAGATTACTGAGCTCTTCTTTTCCCAGGAGACATTTAGGAGCAGCTTCTCCTTTGGATTTCCGTCACTGCTGTGTAGGAGACGCTACAGAGATGTTAAAGGAGCCATAGAACAGAACTGACACTGTATGTACACTGTACTAGTTGAATAAGGAGAGTTCAGTACTTAGAACTGACATACCGTTGACCACAGGTTCCTCCTTCAAAAAGAAAATCCAAATCCTGCATTTCCAAAACAGGAAAGGAAAATGGACTGATTCCAGAATCCCAAACTGTTACGGAACACTTATTCATATTTACACCCCCAACATTTACATACAACCACAACAACAGAGCAACAGCAACCACAACGGTGGACTATGTGGAGAAATCAAGCGTTCCAGGCCGAAGTTGCTTCCTACTCACCAGGCTCTTCATCAAATGTTCCGTTCCACCTTAAATGCTTGTACAGCTTGTCACAATTTTGAAGATTTAGCCGCCGATTAATTGTCATATCAATAATTGCGATGGACGATTTTGATTTGTCTTTTATTGTTCATGATATGTATTCACTAAAGTACACACCTAAAGCTGCGCTGGTGGCCTGTCCAGGGTGTTTCCTGCCTTCCGCCCATTGAATGCTAGCGAAACGGGGTACTTCTGCGCTGTGTTGAAGAATTCCAGTGACGACACGGACACCACAGGTTAACTGGATGGGGGAATTTATCTTCTCCACCTGCACAAAGTGCACAAAAGACATTTTTAACAGGTTTCATTAGCTTTTTCCTGCTCAACTTCAGCTCCGCCTGGTCTCAGCATGGCGTTTTTCAGAGGGGACACATTCACCAGTCACATATTAAAAGGAAATAACTGTAATTTAAAAATAAAAATAAAATGCATATGGCGAATTGTGTGCTCCCGTTTACTGAACAGTATGAAATTCACATATTTAACAATATAAAAACCACAAAAGACGTTTTTAACAGGCTTCATTAGCTTTTTCCCGCTCAACTTCAGCTCCGCCTGTCAACAAGGTGCACTCGGATTACAACAAAGCTGGTTCAGTAAACAAACTCTTAAACAGCTGAACCCCAGAAATAGTGGACAAAAGCTCCAGTATTTCTCTAAAAACAACTAAATTCATTGTCGTGCGAGTTTAGCCTTGTCTTAAAGCAGTGCTCTGAGAACAGCTAGCATCCATGCTTCCACGTCATAATTATCATTCCACCTTAAGAGAATTAGCCCCCAAAAAGCAGTATAACTGTACTAATCACACATAGAATGATGTTTTAACTACACCAATGTGCCCAGTGTATGCTTAACCATTTAACTGACTGGATTAACGCTTTTTATGAAGCAGCTCACTTTTTGCTGTGAAAACTGCCAATATCGGACTCGCTATAGTAAATAAACCGATTGTTTTATATTTTTCTCAAGCTGAAGAAAAAGATGAAAAATGATGTGGAAAAATATAAACAATAACAAACAAAATGAAAAGCATTTACAGAAAGTACGAATATGTACATGAAATAATTCCACCCCTTCTCAGTCCTCAGTGAAGCGCTCCAACAAGAAAACCATTTGCAAATTTCAAAATAAAATTCCCGAGAAGAATAATCGAGTGTAAACATGCCACACTAGGACAGGCTCCAGCACATCCCGCGTCCCTGAAGGACGAAGCAGTTTAGAAGATGAGTGTTGACTGATGAGTAAGTAAAGTACACATGATGTGTGTTTGCGTCTATGTGCCTGTCCAGGGTGTTTCTTGCCCTTCGCCCATTTTGGACAATGGGATAAGCTCCAGCACCACCCGCGACCCTGAAGGACAAAGCAGTTTGGAAGATGAGAAGATGATGTGTAAGTCTGTGTATGTGCCCTGCCAGGGATTGGCGGGCTGTCCAGGGTGTTTCCTGCCCTCTGCCCACTGAACAATGGGATAAGCTCCAGCACCACCCGCGACCCTGAAGGATAAAGCAGTTTGAGTGTTGAGTGATGAATACGTAAAGTACATGCAGTTTGTATGTCTGTGTATCTGCCCTGCGGTGGACTGGTGGTCTGTCCAGGGTGCTTCCTGCCTCTGCCCAACGAACACTAGGATAGGGTCCAGCACCCCTCATCACCCCCCGACTCCGACCCTGAAGGACAAAGCAGTTTGGGAGATGAGTGAGTGAGTAATGTACATGGCCAAAGTGGCCTAACTAGCCATCTTGTTTCCTAGCTGTGTTTTCCAGGTGGCTAACACCGGTAGTACTGTAGAACTGGTACTGTCACATGCCCAAACGTTTCAGCTATACAGAATCATCCAACTTATTTTTTCTTGGGAGTGAAAATACCAGCAAGAGACGCATGACTGAAACATTAGAATCAGCTTCACGGCTACCAAACCAACAAACATGACTTGTGCTGCCCTGTAAACATGTTAGAGAACCACAGGGCGGGACAGGGCTAGCTGGTTAGCATGCTAACCTCAGTAGATATCTCTGTAACAGCATTCATAGACATTTTCCATGTCCAGATGGAAAGCGAGCAGCTAGTGTAGGTAACGTTAGCTGCTAGCAAGCTCCAGGTAACTAGCATAGCTAACTGAATAGCATGAGGGCGGAGCTTACACTGAATATTAGAATATAGTATACTTACAATAGAATAGAATAGAATAGAATAGAATAGAATACAGTATTAAACCACTGCAAAAACATAATATCTTGGTAAGTAAAATTATCTTGTCATCTCTTAACCTTCTGATTTTCTTTGCGTTGCGAGTTTGCAGTTTACTTCTTTCGCTCATGTGGCACTATAAGGCTGACCCGACACTACGGAACTTACTAGCACCTCTTCAGTTACAAAGTGGTATTATGAGACAGGACAGGTCTCTCATCGTGTCATCGAGAGGACGGTTTCTCTCATCGGGTCTCTCACGGGGCTAGCTGGTTAGCATGCTAACTTCGGTTGATATCTCTGTAAGAACCTTCATAGACGTTTTCCATGTCCAGATGGAAAGTCAGTAGCTAGTATAGGTTATGTTAGCTGCTAGCAAGCTCCAAGTACCTAGCATAGCTAACTGAATAGCATGAGGGTGGAGCTTATTTACACTGAATATTAGAATATAGTATACTTAGAATAAAACAGAATAGAATAGAATAGAATATTAAACTCACAGTGGATATCTCTGTAACGTTAGCTGCTAGCAAGCTCCAAGTAACTAGCATAGCTAACGGAATAGCATGAGGGCCGAGCCTATTTATCAAATCAAATCAAATCGGTGAGGCCAACACAAATTATTAGAATATAGTATATTTAGAACAGAATAGAATAGAATAGAATAGAATAGAAAGAATAGAATAGAATATACTTAGAATAGAATACACTATACTAAAAAAGTGATATTTTGGAAGGTAAAATGATCGTATATATTTAGTTGATATATATTTAACTTCTCATTTTGTTTGTGCTGCTAGTTTGCAGTTCACATTTAAGTCAAGTTAAGTCAAGTAGTTTTATTGTCAATACTTCAATATGTACAAGACATACGGAGGATTGAAATTGCGTTACTCTCCGTCCCAAGGTGTAGCAAAAAAACATTTAACTACAAATAGATTACAACTAAAACAAGAGTATATTGAATGTAACAAACAATAAACATAAAATAGACGAACGCAAGACATGCAATAGAATAAAATAAGGGCCCTGAGATAGAGATAAATGAGACAGTAAGACACTGAAGGACAATAAAGTGACGTGTGCACTAGCAGAATTAAGATGCAGGATTAAAGTGGATATGAGTGCCAGTATAAACAGTAGTGCAGGTTGAATAACATTAAGGCTGTTTAAGGTGATGAGTGCAGACCAGTTCACAGTCACAGTTTGGTGTTAAACAACAACATACATAGACGTTTTCCATGTCCAGATGGAAAGTCAGTAGCTAGTATAGGTAACATTAGCTGCTAGCAAGCTCCAAGTAACTAGCATAGCTAACTAACTAGCATGAGGACTGAGCTTATTCACACAGAGGCTCATTTTATTTAATTTATTTCCACATGTTGCTTCTGTGTGGTCATCACGGGCGGTATCTCACTGTAAACAAGGCAGCCAATCAGAGCAGAGCTCATCTAATTATTCATGAGCTCACCAAAAAAAGGGAAAACAGCTCGTCTGGCCATTTTTAACACCCCAACCAAAGTCCTTCCATATCCATACAGAACGAATGCAGTATATGGCAGCTTTATGAGGGTCTTCACTGATGCCAGTATTCAGCATGTCCATGCACCTATGGATGGAGGGGAAAAGGGAGGAACCGTCTACCTTACAAGACTCTATCAGCATGCAAAAGTAGTCTCAGAGCATGAAAAGCTAAACGCCTCTGTCAGTTCTAGGTTAAGGCTGGTAATCAATGAAAGAGAAAGAGATGAGGGAAGGTTTTGACCTTTGCCCTCAGATTAGCAGAGCAGGACCTAGACCAGTCCTTTGATCCCCAGCCGATTCAGGGCTAGCGTGCCCCAGCATGTCTTCCCCTTTCAGGGGCTAACAGAGCTGACTGTCCGCTCAGTGACCGGCAGGGACAGTTAGCAGTCTTGTGTGTGAGCACTCTCTAGTGTGGAGAGCAGTAACAGCCTCTGAGGCCCTTTTCACTCTTCCGCCCCACTGTGTTCTTTCCGTGCTCTGCAGCGCTCCTACTGGCCATTACGTGGTACTGCCACTCTTGCAAGCCATCAAAAGGATATAAATAGAGTTGATTAAATTGAAGGCCAGAGGAACAAGTCCTGCGATTAACCAACTGAGCACTCACGCAGGTGGATATCAGAACAGCTCGGAATTTGGAAGCAAATCCGAGTGACAACAATGAAACTAGATGCTGTAAAAAAAAAAAGGAAAGGAGCTCTGAGCACGGACAGAGGCAGAGCGGGGCGGCCGGTCTGACAGAGAAATACAGGAAGAGGAGTGTTAGAGGAGGATCTGGCACAATTAGAAAGCACCGCTACTGCAGGATGTGAATGGAGCTGAAGTCAGAGTGTGTCTGAGTGTGATTGGCTGGCTGGGGATTTCTAGGTTAGTGCTGTAGGCTCAGAGTGAGAGAGAGATAGAGAGAGAGAGAGAGAGATGACAGAGCCTAACAGCTCTCATAGGTTACAGCACAGCCATGCTTTAATGTGCTTGATTCAAATCTGTACATCATTTCCACACACATATACGGCATTACATTAACAGGGTTACTGGCAGTAAGCACGCAGGCACAATGACAAACACAGTGTTCATATGAAAACCGTGTACTTGTGATTTGAAGGGGAATTCCACCCAATTTTTCAAAATTCCTGCATAATTAAATCCTTAGCATGTAAACAAAGCTGTTCAGAGTGGGTTGACAAGAAAAGGTCCATTCTATAGAAAAATGTAGCAGCATAGACTTGTTGATTGTGGTGGCGATAGGAACCAGACGTCCAAAGAGCTGAAGCCCTATCAAAGATGAGCTCACTGGACAAGAAATGAGTCCTGCAGACGGTGCTGCACGAGGATGATGGGGCTATAAACACCTGCGGGGTGTGAGTGACAGGATCCATAGATGGAGAAGAGGTGGTACAGTGCAGTGTGTGTCTCGTTCCATGTGTGGAAAATGGCTCCAAAGCAGATGTTAATGATTGGCTAAAAGGAGTGACTGCATTTGGGCGTGCCAAAGACCATAGTGTGAAGGAAGTAGCTATATCTGCAGGTGTATGGAAGCGTACGGTCATACGGGTCTACCAGCAGTGGCTACAATCCCAGTCTACAGGGAATTCTCCTCGGAAGTGTGCCAGGGAAGACATCCACCAAATCTGGCCCAACTGATCAATTCTTTGATGTAACAGTGTCTGAACATTGATGTGGAAACTTGTCCAGTACATGCCCAATCCAGTCACAGCTATTATTGGTGCTGGTGGAGGTATCACACAGTATTAGGTATGTTTCAGTCACAGGGGACTCATTTTTTGTCTGGTGAGTTTATATGTAGCACGTTGCTTGTATTAAATGGTTTACGTTGCCTGATGTCTGTCTGAGACATTGTTTTGGAATAAGGATTTGTCCTATATTTAAAATAATATCCATGTATGGTAGAAATGAATTACATATAAAACATTACGTATTTATGGCACAGTGTGCAGTGCTGTCACCACACAAGAAGGTCCTTGGTTTGATTCCCAGTCGGGGCATCCCGGGACTTTTCTGTGTAGAGTTTGCATGTTCTGCCCGTGTCAACAGGGATTTTGACTTTGACCTGTATTTGAACAAAAACATAAATATATACATAAATATCCGCTCATCCTGAAACTGTTGCTTGCAACATCAACAACATGTTCCAAAAAAGTTTCAAAACAGAACATTGTGAAAGGTTAAAAATATCTTAATCAGGTGGTGCAGTTATGCTTAGGTACAAATGGAGCATCCAGGAAAGCCACTTATGACCGAAGACGGGTCTGACAGTTTAACTGTCAGTGAAAAGTTTAACATTCCTCAAAGAAAGATTGCTC
>CM067490.1:29361026-29378526 GCA_034552555.1 Semaprochilodus insignis | reverse complement strand
TTGTTTACACACAGACATGTGGAGCGCCCTGTTTGACGTTCCGGAGCTTCTATTTCAGGACAGCAGAACCTGCACTCACTCTCCACTAGAGCTGACCCGGACTGGACAGGCTCCCTTGTCTGAGAGAGAGAGAGAGAGAGAGAGAGGGAGAGGGAGAGGATGAGCGGGTTTGCTGGTTTCTGTGGTGTTCAGTCTGATGGTATTAATAAGGGTGTTTGTGGGTGTCAGCAGGCTGACGGAAGTCAACGGTGAGGGATGGTGCTGTCTCAGGTTCAGCTGGAGATGAGGGGTGTTACATGGGTTCAGCAGGCGAGACAGACGTCTGTCATTTACTCTCAGCTGAACTGACAGTTCCTCAGTGTGGCTCCACCAGCCGGGAGATGCTTCCTGGTGGTTTCGGTGCTGAGGTGTTTCCTCTGAGTGAGCTGTTACTGGTTGCAGGACTGGGAGCAGATTTGAGGCTGGAGGCTCGCTGTAGGTTGGCTGCGTGTGCGGAGTGCGGTGGAGTAGAGGATTCGGGTCAGGAGTATTTTTAGAGTGTGATGTTTCACTCGTGTAAAGGTCACCCATGTTTTCTGCTCCAGCAAGTGTACAACAGCCACCTGAGCAGGACAGAGCCCCACCCTCAGTACACAGAACACTGTCCCTCAGACTGACTCCACCCCCTCAGTCTCTCTCTCTCTCTCTCCTCTATCACTGATCAGTGATGGTCAGTAATGGTCAGTGATCAGTGATCAGGAGCTTCTCAGGGTTACTGCAGAGCTGCTCACTGCCTAATAGAACAGGGTTCTGATGGATTCGTGTCTAGAGCACTCTAGAGCATTGTCCTTCTAAAGAGAGACAGACAGGGACTGACAGGTTGTGGGGTCCTATCCTGGTCAGGGTGGGTAGGTGATGTAATGGTTAGCCTGCTGCCCTGTTTGTGGAGCCACCTGGCTGTGATTGAATGAGCTCTGGTCTGTTACTGAGAGCTGCTCTGTTCATTATACTTTAGTGTGATGCGGGTCACAGCCCGGGTCACAGCCCGGGATTAATCAGGTAAGAGAACCGCTTTGATCTCGCCGAACCGAAAGCATGTAGATTANGTCTGCCTGCCTGCCTGCCTGCCTATCTGTCGGTCTGCCTGTCGGTCTGCCTGTCGGTCTGCCTGCCGGTCTGCCTGCCGGTCTGCCTGCCTGCCTTGTGGGTCTGTCTGAATGTCTGTCGGTCAGTTAGCCTGCCTGCCTGCCTGCCTGCCTGCCTGCCTGCCTGCCTGCCTGCCTCTCAGTCAGTGGGTCTGTCTGCCTGCCTGCCTGCCTCTCAGTCTGCCTGTCTGCCGGTCAGTGGGCCTGCCTGCCTGCCTGTCTGCCTGCCTGCCCGTGTTTCTGATTGTCTGTCAGTCAGTTGGTCTGTCTGCCTTGTGGGTCTGCCTGCCTGCCTGTCAGTCTGCGCTGTGGATCTGCCTGCCTGTCCACCTGCCTGTGGGTCTGCTTGTCTGTCTGGAGCTGGTCTATCTCCTCTCTGATCGCGGTGCTGCTGTGTGTTTAAAACCGGATGTTCAGGTTCAGCAGTTTCGATGGTTCAGTCAGAGACGCTCCGCAGACTGACTCACCAAACACTGAAACTTAGTGCTATGACTCCTCCCTGCAGCCTCCTGTTTATCACTGCGGGATCAGGTGATGGTGTTAGTGTTGGTTGTATACATTTAAACATGTTTGACTTTAAAACGGTTGACGTGGTGAAAGATGAATCTCTACGCGTCAATGTCGTCCTGCGAACCAGGGGTCACTGATCTGATTCACTGTGTCACTGAGGCTGCAGGTTGTCATTCCAGCCCATCAGGAGCTCCTCAGATTACTCATCAATAGAACAGTGAGAGTGAGCGATCAGATGAGGGGAGTCAGGTGGTCTTTATTTCCTACACTGAACTGAACAAGGGGGTTCCTCAAGGTTCGATCCTGGGGCCGCTATTATTTGATATCTGCCTCTGTCATAGTTTATATGGTTTACAGGAGATGAGCCTGGGCTACCTGCGCTGGTGCTGCAGTGGAACAGCTGCGGTGTTCCTGTAATGCCTTACAGGACTGGAAGCGTCACTGTACAGAAATACTTTAAATTCCACCTTAAGAAGCTCAGATGTATACTGGGGTGTTTTCTGTATAGAGCAGTGAGGAGGAGGACTGTGGAACTAGCTCTGTGTTCTGGTGATTACACAGACTCTGTATTCCACTGGGTTCTAAGGCTCCTGAATGGTGCCCCCACAGCACCATCACTGTGTGCTGTAGGAGACGGTCAGCTGGTCGTCTCTGGCCGTGCGTCCGGAGACACGCTGGCTTCTGTTTACCTATAAAGCCTCGCCCAGTCAGCCTCTCGGCCTCTTTCGGTCACATTAACATTTAATAAACAAATGAATGAATGAATGAATGAATAAATGAATGAATTTATTTGTTTGTTTATTATCAAACAATTTGATATGTCATTTATTATCATTATTATTGTTGTTGTTGTTGTTATTATTGTTGTTATTATTATTATTATTATTATTATTAGTGAGTTTATGTTTGTACAGTTTTTAATCTCTGATTAACGGCTACGCTGTTAATGAGGGTCTCCCTCACTGCACTCCGGGTTTGACTGATCCTGCTGGAGTGCTGGAGTGGAGTGTGGAGTTCAGACTTCAGCTCTGCAGTGTAACGTTAGAGAGGAGATGATTAGCAGGTCGAAAGGGCGACTCCTCAATGATGGAGGTTCAATATTGTCAAACCTGCTGGATTTACTGCACTGTACTAATGTAATAACGCTTATGCTCTTTTATTAACACAGTAATATAGGATTTATTACTGTGCTCTTCTGACTTAAGAGCAGTTATAATAATACAGATTTAACTCTGTGTGTGTGCAGGTTCGGTGTGTGGGTTGGAGATCACCTCCACTGGCCCGACCTCCATAGAGAAGGCCAGTGGTGAGAGTGTGAAGCTGGACTGTCAGTTCACTCTGGCTGCCGCGGACTCCGGGCCCCTGGACATCGAGTGGAGCCTCCAACCGTCCGACAACCAGAAAGAGGAGAAAGTGGTGAGTGTGTGTTAGAGCTGTTCTCACTCTGAAATGCCACACAGTCTGTCAGTGAGTCGGTGTCTGAGTGCCGGCGACTGACCGTGTGTCAGCCGCGAGTGCCGGTGGCTGACCGTGTGTCAGCCGTGAGTGCCGGTGCCTGACCGTGTGTCAGCCACGAGTGTTTATCTTTATTAATACAGTCAGCGATGTATATACGCCTCTAAATCCAGATTTACTTTATGGAAACAAGAATGAGGTCCCACCCTCCGGTTTACAGGGCGGAGCCTTGTTAGAGGTGGAATTTACTGCTGTCCAATACCATAATTGTTAGCGTTGGTGGAGCTAGTTGTCTGGCTGGGTGGAGATGGGTGGTGTTATGGGTTGTTCCTCTATTTATGCTGCTGTTGAGCAGATGTTGTTTTGAATGGCTGACACCGAATCACTGAGACGTCCCCCTTCTAAAAGGTTCCTAACCAAAAGTTACTACATGAGATGGTTATGAATACGCTGCCTGATGTCTGAGACGCTGTTTATGATAGTTTCAGCCTTAAACTCCATTCATGGTGGAGGGATACATGCTGCAGGGCGCTGTGAGGTCAAATAGTCCCCCAAAGAAAACGTATTATTTCCAGGTTTTCCAGATTTTCCCATCAACATTCCGTACAACACTCAGAAGACACGTGTAGGTTCACTGGTGGTCTAGACTGGAACAGCTCTCTGGATCAGCGAGTTTACACCCCACACTCAGTTACGGAGGAACTTTGTAAGATTTGGTGGAGTTTCCCTTTAAACTCTGTCGTTCTTGTTCAGCAGTGATGGATGAGTGTTGACCAGACTTGAGTGGTCAGTGTTAACGGTCAGTGAGTTTAATGACCGCAGGGCAGTTTGGCACCCAGGTGTGTGTTGAGGGAAGAAGAGAAGGACCTCTCGTTCCATTACCTGTCCGCTCAATGCTGTTAGCTCGCTCACCCCCTCCTGTACAGGAGATCCTCTCCCATCCCCTCCTGAACAGGAGACCCTCACTCACCCCCTTCTGAATGGGAGAACCTCATTCACAGTGAGCACAGCCTGTACAGCTGTGAGGGTACAGTGGGCTTTTAGGGTGACTGTGGTGACGCTGTGGTGACACTGTGGTGACGCTGCGCTGAATGTCATCTGTTGCACGATAGGGAATGTTTTATTATCCGTGTGTTTTACAGCCACAGACCATCTCTCACGTACTGTCAGTGTTTGGTCGTTTAAGGTGGACGGACTTTATAAGGCTAAATGTCCTGCCCATGATGCGTGTGTATGTATGTAGAGCGTTTGGGAGCTGCTGCTCTGAAGTGTAAACAGGCGTTGTAAGGATTTAATGCATGACTTTATTACCACCTGACCCTGGTTCCTAGTCTCGGTCACACATGCACGCCTACCCTGGAATTAAAGAGGAAGTGTTTCAGGGTGAACTCAAACAGTCTGATGTTTACCAGCAGGAGACCCGGTACGCTTCCTGATGATCTCCAGGAAGACTTGCATGTACACAGAAGCTGATAAGTTAACAGGAAACCCGGTGACACCTGGGTTAAACGGGGTTTTATAGGGAATGTGTGCAGAAAAGCTCGGCTCTTCCTCATGAAGATGCGCTGGTAACCTACAGAGGTCTGACCATTAGGAAACAGGAGAGGGCTTACACCCCCTCCCCAAGTACATTGCTCAGATTTGCCCCCGGGTCTTACAGGCTAGACATCACCTGAAATGGACCTTTACTTACCCTGAGCAGATAGTCCAGTTAATGAGCACATGGTGGTCGGACGACTATCGGCTGAAAACTCAGATGTCAGATGGCTTTGTGAACTTGGTGTGACTTCTTCACCTTGTGATCTCTTCACATCTTAGTAATGGAAGTTGAGGTCACTGTAGGGGTTGCAATAGAAGTTCCTGTAGGAGTCGCTGTAGATGTACTTGTAGGAGTTGATGTAGTAGCTGCAGGAATTGCTGTAGGGTCCACTGTAGACGTTCCTGGAGGAATTGCTGTAGGGGCCACTGTAGACGTTCCTGTAGGAATTGCTGTAGGGGTTACCGTAGACGTTCCTGGAGGAATTGCTGTAGGGGCCACCATAGAAGTTCCTATAGGAATTGCTGTAGGAGCCACTGTAGACGTTTCTGGAGGAATTGTTGTAGGGGCCACTGTAGACGTTCCTGTAGGAATTGCTGTAGGGGCCACCATAGAAGTTCCTGGAGGAATTGCTGTAGGGGCCACCATAGAAGTTCCTCTAGGAATTGCTGTGGGGGCCACCGTAGATGTTCCTGTAGGAATTGCTGTAGGGGCCAACGTAGATGTTCCTGGAGGAATTGCTGTAGGGGCCACTGTAGACGTTCCTGGAAGGATTACCGTAGGGATCACTGTAGGAATTGCTGTAGGGGCCACTGTAGACGTTCCTTGAGGAAATGCCGTAGGGATCACTGTAGATGTTCCTGTAGGAACTGCTGTAGGAACTGCTGTAGGAACTGCTGTAGGAACTGCTGTGGGAATTGCTGAAGGGGCGGGTGTAGAGGGCCCTCTTTCTCCGTAGAAGCTGCTGTAGGAGTTGCTGTAAGGGCCACTGTAGTAGTTCCTGTAGGAATTGCTGTAGGAGGTGCACACACAGTGACCCGTGAGTGATGAGCTGTGTGTGGGACGCCGTGGTGGAGTCCGGGATTCCACACATGCCTGTGCTGGGTGTTAGTGCTGATCATTAGCATACTAGCTCTGTTATAATGAATGGGTGGGAACTGTGGCTTCCACACAGCCAGAAATTCTGCCATCCCCCTCACTCCCCATCCCTACCCCTCTCACCCGCCTGACCCCCCTCCCCCTCCGTCCCACAGAGGTTTTCACAAAAGCTCTGCTGACAGTGAGCGTCCTGCTGGGAAAACTCTGACAATAGGACGGCTGAGCATTGCAAACCTTCACTCCACCGAGCCAGTGTGCGTGCATGTGCGCGGGTGTGTGTGTGCGCAGGTGTGTGTGTGTGTGACATGCAGACATTGCTCTGTGACGTTCCGTTGTCCTCCTAGCTCCTCCTGGTTCCTCCTTTTTCCTCCTAATGGGTGGTGTTTATGTTCCGTCCGCGTGTGTCTGAGGTTTAGGACTGTTATGTGTTATGTGCTTGAGCGTTGCCACGGTAATCCTGTTCTCAAGCATCAGTGTCAGGTGACTCAGTTCTGATTTGCATTTCAAATGAAGCACTCTCTCTCTGTCTGCCTCTCTGTCTGTCTGTCTCTCTCTCTGTCTCTTTCTCTCTCTCGCTCTGTCTCTCTCTCTCTCTGTCTGTCTGTCTGTCTCTCTCGCTCTCTCTCCCTCTCTCTCTCTCTCTCTCTCTCTCTCTGAGTTCAATTCAAGGTGCTTTATGGACGTGACTGATGCTGCGTGTGTTGCGGGACCCGGAGGTACCGAGTATTAAACAGTGGTAATAACAGAGTAGAACACATTAGAGTAAGAAGAGCTGAACATATTAGAGTCTAGAAACACACAGGGGTGATTTAGGGAGAAGAGACACATACATATCATCAATAATAATAATCAATAAAAGGAATAATGTGTGTATGTATGTGAGTTAGTGTGTGTGTACGCATGTTTTGGTGTGTATGCGCGTGTGTGTGTGTGTGTGTGAGATATGGTCACTCACTGTCCCTCTTACGGTGGCCCACCATGACGTACTGAGTTGCGAGTGTGCAGCAGTCTCTGTGCTCCCCTAGCAGGTAGGGTAGTGTCTCTGGGTCAGAGAGGCTGGTGAATATGGGATCTTTATTCCTGAATCCAGTAAGGAATTCTTTTTGGATCTCAGTGTATTTGGGGCATTCGGTCAGGACGTGCAGCTCAGGTTCTGTTTTCCTGCCTGCCGGTTTCTATAGCCAGGCTGTGCTGACTGAGTCTGTACCTGGTCAGGGTGGTTCTCAGTTTCAGATCAGTCACTGTGCTCAGGTACTCAGGGTACTGATAACACTGCAGTCTGTTCTGGGTTTGGGTTTTACTATCCTGGTGTTCTGTGTGTGTTTCTCTCAGATTGGCTGTAATTTGGTTGATTCTGATCAGATTGGTTGTGTTGTTCTGGTCCTGAGTCTGTTGAGTGTGTTAGTGTGTTAGTATTAGTGTGAGTTGGCGAGTGTGAGTTAGCGTGTTAGCGAGTGTGTGTTAGCGAGTGTTAGTGTATTAGTTAGTTAGCGTGATACTGAGTGTGAGTTAGCGAGTGTGAGCGTGTTAGCGAGTGTGAGTTAGCGAGTGTGAGCGTGTTAGCGAGTGTGAGTTAGCGAGTGTGAGCGTGTTAGTGAGTGTGAGTTAGTGAGTGTTACTGTATTAGTGAGTTAGTGTGATACTGAGTGTGAGTTAGTGAGTGTGTTACTGAGTGTTGGCATGTTAGCGAGTGTGTGTTAGTGAGTGTGAGTTAGTGAGTGTTAGCGTGTTACTGAGTGTTAGCGAGTGTTAGCGTATTAGCGAGTGTTAGCGTGTTAGTGAGTGCGAGTTTGTGTGTGTGTGTGTGTGTGTGTGTGTGTGTGTGTGTGTGTGTGTGTGTGTTGGTGAGTGTGTGTTAGATCATATGTTTTACACCGCTCTCTGTGTAGAATATCCCTCAGTGCCAAATAGAATCAAAGCCTTTCTGAAGTCAGTAAACCAGGAAATAACCAGGTTTCATTCTGGACAGTGTGTTTATCAGTCAGGGTGTGCAGGGTGTAGATATGATCAGTCAGGAAGCTTAAGTCTAGGGTTAGGGTACTGCACAGGATCTCCCCCAGGTTACTGTTCACACAGACGTCTCGGGAGTTATTAGGGATTTATCTCCACTTTTAAAGACTGGTGTTATTAGTCCATGATTCCAGATCTCAGGAAAGTAGCCTACACTCAGAACCCGGTTAATGTTATCTTTAAGCTCCTGCTCAGTAAGTGAAAATTCTACCAGGTACTGGTTCTCTTGAATAGCCGGTTCTAGTTCCTCAAGCGCTCTTTTTCTGTCGTTCTGTTCAGGATCTGGATTGAGTTCTGTCTTCCTGAACAGAGTTTGGAAATGACTTGTCCATATGTCTGCATTTTGAATTGCCACTTCTTCACAGTCTTTCTTTTCCAGGTTGTTCCAGTTCTCACAGAATCGGTTTGTTTGTTTGACTCCTCAGTTAGTGTCAGTTGGGCCTGTTTGGTTCAGAGTGTACGTTTCTGCTGCGTCAGTGCTCCTCAGTGAAGAAGGTGTATATGTGCATTGTTGAGATCTCCGTGTTTCTGATTGGATAGAGTTCTGTCCGCAGACTTGGGCACTCCGGGTCAGACCATCTGTCTTCTTGTTTGAGTTTGGCCTTTTCTGCCGTTAGTTTCTAGATCATGTCCAAGTTCTGCACTGCCAGACTGACTGATCCTTTCCTGTGAGTGTATGTGGATCTGGATCTCTGATTGCTTTCTGGAACTCTTCTGGGCTGTTTTGGGCTCATCTGTACGGTCTCCTGATGTTGTCCATCTTGCTGGGCAGTGTGTGTGCAGTGGTGTGGTCAGACAGAGGGATCAGTGGTAGTGAATCCACTGAAGGATAAAGGGTCTAAATCTGTGATCATGTAATCTACTGCGCTACTCCCAGGAGGTGAGCACAATGTGTATGTTCCTGAAGAGTCCGCTTGTGTCCTCACACTGATGATGTGCAGACTCTGACAGAGCTGGAGGAGGTTTGGCCCACTGTTGTTGACGACTCGATCCTGATTGGTTCTGTGGACGTAGGGGAGGTTGTTGTTGGTGTACACAGGTTTGTGTTTATTGTATTTGTCATCCTGTGTGTTTATGGAATCCGGCTGTGTTCCAGTTCTTGCACTGAAGTCTCCACAGATGAGTACCTTTCCCTGGGCCTGGAAACGGCTCACCTCCTTTTCCAGTTCTGAGTATACGAGTATTCTGAGTACGGGGACTCTTCTGGAGAGGAAGTCATTCTGAGCTGTATGCTAATGTCTGATTTATTCTAACCCAGATATAATATTTCCTGATTTCTAGTGTTCCTATAAAGCTGTTTAGTGTTTCTCTGTACCATGTGATCATCCCCCCTGAGTCTCTGCCCTGACACAGTTCAGCTTTGGGAGGGTATGATGGTTTCTCTGTAGCCTTGGGGACAGTGAGTGGCCTTATCAGTCCTACACCATCCTACGTCTCCTGTAACGCGAGGATTTCGGTGACGGTGTCGGTGATGGTGTCTGTGTCAGTGACGGTGATATTGGGTTGAAAATCTTTGTTTAGACTTTCTAACCCAGAGTCTGATGAGTTTAGACCGTGGATGTTCCATGTGCTAATAGAGAATGAAGCCGTGTTCACAGGACAAACTAAATCAACTTCAAACATATGGTTTAGCTGTATGACGTTTGTGGTATGTAGTAACTGTGTTATAAAAATCTTAATCATTTTAAATTTGTAAAAGTAATTGTGTAATAAAGCCGTAATAACAGCATGTCTTTAGCTCTGTGATATAGATCTGTTATGTGAGTTTGGTACAGATGTATTGCAGTAGCTGTT
This sequence comes from Semaprochilodus insignis, assembly GCA_034552555.1. Classification (NCBI taxonomy): domain Eukaryota; kingdom Metazoa; phylum Chordata; class Actinopteri; order Characiformes; family Prochilodontidae; genus Semaprochilodus; species Semaprochilodus insignis. The sequence goes on along the minus strand of CM067490.1, from coordinate 29,368,998 downwards.
TGATCTCTGTGTAGAGTTCTGCCGAGTTTGAAGAACCTCTGCATAGCTGCGCTGGTGCTGTAGCATGCTGTTCTGCCTGAGAGGAGCTGCTCGGGTTGTGGGTTCAGGGTGTTTCTGGTGCGCTGCTCTGGCTAGGGGTGGGCGCTGAACAGGTCTAGGTGGCAATACAGCAGGTCTGGTTGGATGGGGTCGTAGTACGGGTCTAGATGGTGTTACCGGATAGGCTGATCCAGTTGGTGGGCCGTGGTGTGCAGATTGAGGTGGGCTGAGTGGTCCTGGTAGGTGTTGAGCTCTGAGGAGGTGTTTATTGTGGGTGGGCTGATGACTTCGTGCCTGTGGCCGTGTTGCTGCAGTCTAGGGGACTCTGCTCCGCGGTGCTGTTCTGTGTAATGATACCTGCCCAGTGAAACATCTTTGAGAGCCCCGGAATTCCTTCACTGTGTGCTTGTTTAGGTGCACATGGCTGTAAAAGGTGGTGGGGGGGTGATGGTGGCATGGTGGGCTAGGTGTACATTAGGCAGGAGAGCACATCCTCCAGAGATGTCTGCGTTGACCCTCTGGATGGTGGCAGGGTGGAAGTCCTTACGTGGAATGAGCGTGGAGGTGCACACCAGTCCTCCTACTCCCTCTTGCTCTGTTCTGAGGCCAATGGTGCCAGTATGGATAATGATGTATTTGGGAGTGCCGAGGTTTGGATCAGACAGTGTCCTGTGGGCATCTCTTTTTCTCGGGCACCATATTTTTGATGTTGGTAGACTTGGGAAGAGCTTGTCCTCTTGTGGGAATTTTCAGTTGGAGTCGATCAGAATAGCAGAACAGCTGTTTTTAATGTCACCACTCGCTGTAAAACTAATAATGTTGGGTTCTATGGGTCTGTGTTGGGGTTCTATGGGTCTGTATTGTATGTTTGGGGGATGTCTGGGTAGGTGAGGCTCACTATGGGCTGGATGAACCTTTATTCTCCAACCCTTTTCTTCACCAGCAGTTTGACAGACTGCTGACTGCTGATGGAGAGACCACCTTTCTGTCCATGCAGACATGAGGCCTTCATGTGGGCTCTTGTACAAGAGCCCTCTGCTCAAGCGCTCTGAGGGTCTCCAGTGGAGGATCCTGCACTGTATAATGCCCACTAATGCTCTTGTGTTAAAATGTAACTCTGCTGTTTCACTGTGCTGTGTCTTCTGCCATAAGCCTGACACTCACATTTACTGAATGTTCTAGATTGGTTCCCCTGTTTGAAGTCCTGGGTCGAGGTCTTAGTGGGTTGGGGTTCTTATTTCCCCATGTTCTGTTAATTATGGGTGTAAGTACACACAGGTCTGGAAGTCCTTTAAGCAGGCCACCAATGGACTGGACACTGATGTGGTTAAACTGTTCCAGGTGTTGGTGGAATCACACATAACAGCAGAATTTGTGTTCTACCAGAGCACACAGAACGTCTCTGAGTTTGAGGTGAAATGGTGTGTTGATAGAGGGTTAGTGTCGGTGGATGATACTGGAATGATGTTGTTTCATTGGTGAACTGTTCCTGTGTTCTCCTCGCCTTCTCTCCTCTCTCAGTCTCTCTATGATGTAGAGCCTTAATATGGTGCTTTAATAAAATATGTTGTTCTCTCTCTCTGTCCCTCTCTCTCTCTGTCTCTTTCTTTCTTTCTTTCTCTCTCTCCAGGTGATTCTGTATTCGGGCGATCGAGCCTATGAGAATTACTATCCTCCTCTGAAGGGTCGAGTTCACTTTAACTCTCCTGACCCGAAGAACGGAGATGCCTCCATAAACCTGCTGAGTCTGGTGGCGTCCGACACGGGAACCTACCAGTGTAAAGTGAAGAAGGTCCCAGGGATCGGCAGCAGGAAGACCCTGCTCACTGTTATGGGTGAGTTCAGCGCAGAGGGCCTTGTCATCACCTTGGTTATCATAGTAACCATCTGATCCTGAACGTCCCTGTGTGTCAACATTACTTTTTATGTGTCAGTTATGTTTAATGCGATTGGTGTGATCATCTCGGATCTTCAGGGTTCCTCTCCTCTCTCGCTGTTTCTGTTTTGGTCTGACCGCTGATCATTTCTCTGCTTTGATCCTGTTTCTGACCTGGTCTCTGATTGGCCGGTTGTAGCTCGGCTGGTGTTGAGTGTGTGAAACTGCAGCTGCTTGTTCGTGTTGATGAAACACTCCTTAAGCAAACACGCTGATGCAGAACAAGGGCCAAACCCAGAACTGCCCACAGCGGCTCCTGAAACTCACACTTGGTGGACAAACCGGACTGTTTACATTCCAGACGCTCCCGCTGATAAACCAGGCCTGACACCACAGGGAGGAAAAGTGAAACAGGAGTTTCCTTCAGGAATTCAGGCCTGCAGCTTTAACTCTAACCAGCTGCTCCTCTGAGCCCTGGTCCTTCCCACAGCTGTTTCAGGTGAAGGTCAGGTGAGGCCTGTGATCGGCTGATGTCCTGCACAGTGAGAGAATAAAGAATCCACTGGATCTGAAGCTGTGATGTCGAGCGGTCAGAGGATGGTTAATACACTGGGCCTGGTTCACCGCCATCTTCGTACCTTCTAAAAATTGTTCTCGAGGGTTCTAGGAAAAAGTCACAACGTAAGATTTAGTGAAGATTTAGCCCAGATACGAGAACATTCCTGGTCAATCAGAATATTCTGGAAAAAGTAGGTTTTATTGGAACGACTGGTGAAAGAGGATCAGTGCTTGTGAACATTCAGAGTGCTAGCGCCGGCTCAGAGTGCTGGTGCCGGCTCGGATTGTTGATGGTGGTGAACTTTACACTGTCTGTTAATGATCAGCGAGGGTTTAATTATCCTCATGTTGTTGCGGAAATCTGCGCGAGCTGAACAGTTAGTGTTTTCAGACAGTGAGTAAACACTGTCCTCATGGGAACGTCCCTCACAAAAATTCCCAACCAGATTCTGTATTCCGGGTTTTCCTCCTGACTGACTGTATGCGCTCCGTATGAGTCAGTCATGTGTGAGTGGAGCAGCAGGCGTTTCTGGAATCACACCGATCCAGCTCCAGGTTTGCTATTTCCTGCTCCGCACACATCCCTTGACCACATCTCAGAGATCGCTCCGGTCCAGGTCACTCCATATGATTTATCCGTGTGAGTTTATGAACAAGTTTCTCCACTTTTATTTCCCTTACAGTTTCTGACTGTTACTAAACCTCAAACGAGGTAAACATCCTGAACCACAGGCCTGAATCACCTGACCAATCACAGGATAGGAAACTGCAGAGGGTAAAGAAAAACGCCAGCTTTATCGTCTCACAGCAGAGCGGACGATACGAGACAGGAAGCTCAAAGTTTAGACCCGGTCAGTGTTGGTCACTGTGAGCCCGTTTGATTCTGAGATCATTCTGGTTAATGATAATCTTTTGGATTTTACCCTTAATTTGCTGCCAGTTCTCCCTGGTAGCTGGATCTCCCTGGTAGCTGGATCTCTCTGATCACATGATGCAGGCAAACTAGGAGGATGAAGGCTAACACAGGCTTCCTCTGACACATGTGCAGCTCCAGCAGATCCTTTCATACCTCCACTAACGCAGGAGCTCAAAACGCTGGGAGGAGAACACTAACTGCTAATTCTGGCATGTCAGCTAACAGACACTATGTTGACTAACGTTGCACTGAGCAAGGGGTGACGGGGGGGGGCACCCTACCCAACCCAACCCAACCCAACCCATCCAAGGGTGCATTTCCTGTACAACGACGGAGGCTAGCACTGAACTAACATGGTATGATGCACAGTCAAACTAACATCTGAAGTACCACCGTTTCCCGAATCTGACCTACCTTGTTCGTACCACCTTGGTTTGAACCACCATGTTGCCAAATGTGTTCGGTCAGAGTTTCACACCGGGAAATGTGCAGAAACTCAAAATATGAGAATCTGTATACGTCATTAATGTATTATTTAGTCTACTCATATTTATTTATATAGTAAACATCTAACTTTTATAGAATCAACAGTTAAATGCAATTGAAAAATATAGGAATAATGAAAGTAATAACAATGATATTGTTAATATAATATTAATTATAAACATAATATTAATAGGCAATAATATTATAAAAAACACTTCTTAAAATAAAACTATTAGCTGTATAAAATAAAAAAACCTTTTTAACAGCATGTCTGAGTGGCACAGCTGGATAAACGTGTGAGTATGACGTGAGCGGGTCTAAAACCCAGGTGATTTTCTTTCCGGGTTTTTATCCGTCATGGTACCGAAGGCTCTCAGTGATTAAGAACTGATTTATTAAAGTTCTGTAAAGTTTTCTACGTTCTCTCTTCTTATGATACATGTCTCCAATAAAGACTAACCTGATGACATTGTTGTCGTAGGCCTAGACTACGCCTACACAGCTGACCCACATGAGTTACAGCCGTTTGATAAATCCAGCTGTACGTAAACATAGATATATACATATTAGGTCATACATTAAAATTACATGTTTGCAGCCTTTGATGTTCTAAATGTACCAGAACACTGATGTGAATTATTTTAGCTTACTGACGTGTCTCCTTCCACTGCGTCCTGTGTCATCAATGATGTAGTCACCAGGAATTAACCCTGTAACCGCAGGTCTACAGCTGTAGTTCAAACTACACATCTCAACCACAGTGTTTGTGAACGTTCAGTGGAACAATGGTTTTGGAAACACCCGTGTTGTTTAATGATGGTCCGGACTATGTAAGTTACAACGCACCCCAGGACGAGAGAGGACGGTTGTGATCTCTTGGACTCTCTTTTACTCCAATGTTAAAATCGGACAGTCCGTATCTCAGCAGCTCGGCTCTGTGAGGCGTGTGGTTTGATGGAGCGTGACAGTGAACGATGTCTGTACGTTATGTTTGGTCTTCTGGTGGTCGTTCAGCACCGTCCAGAGCTGTGCTGTACACTCGGTGCTGACGAGAGTAACTGGTGGGGAAACTGTAACTGCTCTGCGCTGCGTTCTTGCTCCAGATAAAGGGTTCTAGAGTGTACTGTAAAGTGGATCACACGCTCATTTGCTCTGGGCTGATATTCCAATGAAGGCCAGATGTGGAGGTCTGAACACCACAGCCACATGAGCTTGTTAAGCGTCTCCTTCCAGACGCTTGGACTCCAACAGGGAGTTTGTGCTGCAGTAACAGCACAGTTTACATTGAATGTCGAACATTGCTGTGAACATTTGATTGTATTCAGCCAGTTTGTATTTGGTCAGTTAGTGGTGTTGAACGAGAAAGGTCTCAAATGCATTCCTGTCGGTGATCCTAAGCTTGCCAGTGAAGGCTTGACCGCTGTGATTACCATGGCAACCCGCACAATGAAGATCCCTTATGGTAACGCTGTGTCCAGAGATGATGTCGGTCTGGTTCTGTGCGTTGTGCTACTTCACCGCAGTTGTTGCTCCTAGAAGTACCAGCTTGATAATAACAGCTCCTGCAGGTGAGCAGGGCAGCTGTAGCAGGCCGGTTCTGCAGGCCGTGTGGAGACCACCGGTGACAGGGCTGAAAGAGTCTCTTTTGGTTCTAGAAGGAACGTGTACAAACAAACCACGCTAATTCATCCGGAGCCCCCGGGGCTGGACCTAACCGAGTGTGAGCATGTACTGAACTCAGCCGGTCGATCATTTCACACTCCATCATTTGGTGAAGGTGCAGCTCAGCGACATCCAGCGGCTTTGACTGGGCACAGTAAAAGGTCAGTGGACTGAGTCGAGTGAAGGACATGCCGTGAGAATCGTCTGATTGGCTGTTTGGAGGTGGGCAGAGCATGTGTCTGTGAAGTCAGAGTGGGACGAGCAGGTGTTTTGTCCTCCAGCTTCAGTGTCCGTCCTGATCTGTTGCCGTGGGGGGCCGACTACCTGCATTCAGAGCAGCTGCTGTCTGGATGTGTGCGTGAGCCTCATACTAAACTCCACAGCACAAGGACAGAGCACGTCCTCCGAGAGCGTCTCTGCAGCACTACAGCATGGGACACAGAGAGACAGCGGGGTACGTGTTCTGTTGGTGCTGGTGGTGATCTGGGCTCTTGTGAAATGAGCTGAAGTGTAGATGTGGTTTTGCTCTGAGCTGCTGAACCTGCTTCCTGCTGCTGGATGCTTCTGCTCTGACCGTGAGGTTTGTTTATGTAAGTGGGTCACTGGATCCACTCCTGCTCACATCTCATCAGCTCTGGGCTCCTGGAGGCATGCTGGCCTGGACAGCCGTGATAGCGGCACTCCGGTCTGCTGACCAGCTGAATCCCAGACAGTAAATAAAAGAAGAGCTTCACCTTCAAACTCCAAAGGAAGCTCAGAGGGCAGCTCGGTGATGTGTTGGTCATTTTAAGCAAGCCAACTGGACCATAGTGTGTTTTTAGACCACCGGGCACCGGTGTGTGAAAGCCTGTAAACACCTGGAGTTTGTCTGCTCACTACGTTTACACTCACTGTTACGCTGCACACTCACTGTTACTCTACACTCTCCCTGTTACTCTACACTCTCCCTGTTACTCTACACTCTCCCTGTTACTCTACACTCTAACTGTTACTCTACACTCTAACTGTTACACTGCATTCTAACTGTTACACTGCACTCTGACTGTCACACTACACACTCTGACTGTCACACTACACACTCTGACTGTCACACTACACACTCTGACTGTCACACTACACACTCTGACTGTCACACTACACACTCTGACTGTCACACTACACACTCTGACTGTCACACTACACACTCTGACTGTCACACTACACACTCTGACTGTCACACTACACACTCTGACTGTCACACTACACACTCTGACTGTCACACTACACACTCTGACTGTCACACTACACACTCTGACTGTCACACTACACACTCTGACTGTCACACTACACACTCTGACTGTCACACTACACACTCTGACTGTCACACTACACACTCTGACTGTCACACTACACACTCTGACTGTCACACTACACACTCTGACTGTCACACTACACACTCTGACTGTCACACTACACACTCTGACTGTCACACTACACACTCTGACTGTCACACTACACACTCTGACTGTCACACTACACACTCTGACTGTCACACTACACACTCTGACTGTCACACTACACACTCTGACTGTCACACTACACACTCTGACTGTCACACTACACACTCTGACTGTCACACTACACACTCTGACTGTCACACTACACACTCTGACTGTCACACTACACACTCTGACTGTCACACTACACTCTATGTTACTCTGCACACTCACTGTTACACTATGCTCTCACTGTTACTCTACACTCTCTCTGTTACACTACACACTCACTGCTACTCTACACTCTGTTACACTGCACATCACTGTTACTCTACACTCTCACTGTTACTCTACACTCTGTTACACTGCACGCTCTCTGCTACTCTACACTCTCACTGTTACACTACACACTCTCTGTTACACTGCACTCTCACTGTTACTCTACACTCTCACTGTTACACTGCACTCTCACTGTTACACTGCACTCTCACTGCTACTCTACACAGTCACACTCACACAATTACACTTGTGCTATCAGTCACAGTTACCCTATTACATTCATGCTGTCATCACATGCACAATCACACAGTTACACCCTCGCACTCTCATCCTTGGACTGTCACACATCTGCGTCTGGCTGCCTCATGCTACGTCTGGCTGCGTCACGCTGCGTCATGTCACGCTGCGTCATGTCACGCTGCGTCATGTCACGCTGCGTCATGTCATGCTGCGTCAAGCTACGTCACTCTGTGTGTACTTCCTGAGTATTCCTGTTTCATTCCTGTTTTTTCTCTCTCTCGCTCTCTCTCTCTCCCCCATTCCTGCCTTTCTTTAACCCCTCGTTTGGCCATCTGCTGTTTTTAATTAGGTTGATTGACAGCTGCAGTAATCCTCCTCCAGATCAGAGCTGCTAATTATGACGCTGAAATTTATATTGGGGCGCAGGGGCAGGGTGGGTGG
>CM067490.1:29326124-29358624 GCA_034552555.1 Semaprochilodus insignis | reverse complement strand
AATATTAGATTAAGAAGCTGTACATACAGCTTTACAGTCTGTCATGTTGTATGTATAACTCAGTGATGTATCTATAACCTCCAGAAGGACTGGAGTTCCACCACAAATTGGAGTGTGATTGGTTCAGAACCCTCACTGGATCATTATTAGGTTTAACCCTTTAGTCTCCAACCAATCCTGATGCAATAAGAGCGCTGCAGATCTACTGAACTACAGTGGTACATTTTTCCCAGAGATCATTAGACCTTCTCTGATGAGCTAGAACGCTCTGAGGTTCCTCACTGTATAAATGAGCTGAGCTGCGTGTTACTGTGTGCGCTGCTGTGTAGTGTCTGGATTTTGGCCTCCAGCAGGAAGTGATTATAAATTCCAGGCAGAATTCAGACGGAACAACCTGAATCACTCCGTCAATAACTGCCCCACACCCCCACCCCTACCCTCCCACCCCCCTCGTTTCTCTCTCTGCTCTACAGTAACACTTGCAGATGCCCAGTTCTGTTGCCATGACACCCGTTTTTTTCCCAAAGGTGCAGCGCTGATCATCGGAGGAAACATCCGTACGTGTGTGAGAGTCTGTCCAAACACACACATTAGGCTTCTGTGTGTGTGTGTGTGTATGTGTGTGCAGACCCCCCCCCCGCCCGCCACCTGAGTGTAAATGTTGGTGTGAGATTTCACGTCTATCAGAAATGCTAATGGAGATTATAATGCAGCGCGAGAATCAGACACACGAACAGACCCTGCTAACAGAGCCCGCTAACAGAAATGCTAACATGACCCACTAACAGACCCCATTAACAGACCCCATTAACAGACCCCACTAACAGACCCCGCTAACAGACCCTGCTAACAGACCCTGATAACAGACCCTGCTAATAGACCCCGCTAAAAGGTCCAGCTAACAGACCCTGCTAACAGACCCCATCAACAAACCCCATTAACCGGCCCCACTAACAGACCCCATTAACAGACCCCGCTGACAGACGCCGCTAACAGAGCATGCTAACAGACCCCATTAACAGACCCCGCTAACAGACGCCCCTAACAGACCCCGCTAATAGACCTCGCTAACAGGCCCCACTAACAGACACAACTTTAACTTAGGAACAACTTTAATCTACTTTGTGTTGATGTCCAGATGGAAAGCCAGTAACTAGTACAGACAACGTTAGCTACATAGATCCAACTAAATAGCATGAGGGCGGAGCTTATTTACACAGAGGCTCATTTTATTTAGTCTATTTCCACATGATACTTCTGTGTGATCATTGCGGGCGGGCAAAAAGGTTTATGTGCACCATGTGCACCAATGTTAGCTTAGTGCTAACATGCTATTAACAACACTATTGCTGCGTCCGAAACCGCCTACTACCATACTACTCAGTAGGTGAAAGCAGTAGGCAAGAATGTGTAGTGTGTCCGAATCCGCAGTAGTCATAAAGCAGTAGGTGAAAGTTCCCCGGATGATGTACTGCTTCCGGTGAGATTTTCAAGTATGTGAGCACAGCACACTGTGCTATCCCATGATTCCACTGGAGCTGTGGAAGTGTTCCGAGCTGAGGAAGAAAAATGGCGGAAAGTGGGACACCGGCTCCGTACAAGTGTAAAGTATTCTACAACTAAAAACATCTTAAAATGTTAAGACGTTGTGCAACACCAAGTAACATTATGAACCGCTTTGCGGCAAATATAAAGCCCATTTTACATGCTCATACGTTTTTTGAAGTGTTATTAACGTAACTTGCGATTTTTTTAAGGCTAGCAGTGAATGCAGACTAAGGCAATATAACTTCATGCTATATTAGCAAGCTAGCTAGTTAGCCAGCCAAGTTTCCTGTCGTACCGATAGTGAACAAATTTATCTCAGTTTCCCCACAACCCAAAATACGTGTGTGCTAGTAAGACTTTGAATGAATGGCGGGACTTCTACAGTGGTGGCGTGACGTCTTACGTCAAATGACGTTGGCAAGATAGCGGACGTAGTACGTCCGAGGTTGCGTGGATGCTATGTACTCGCGTACTGAAAGGGCCTACTGCTTCACCGGTTGAGCAGTGGGCATTGGGTTCAATCTAGTACGTACTGACTAAGTAGGCGATTTCGGACGCAGCCCATGACACTGATAATCTGCTCCATTGTGATCCACTGAGAAACAGATCTGTCTGACAAACATCTAACCCTATACTCACACATACCGCACACATTCAGCCAAATTACCAAACATTACTAAACCAGCTCAGAGTGAGGAACCACAGTATCTCTCCGTGTTCTCATAGGTTCTTCTTCCAGTTCTTACTGTGGAGGTTATTCGGGGTCTAAGGGAGAACGTGTCTGTGGTTGTTGACCTTCAGACAGGCAGACAGTAAAATACAGAGCTCGTTCCTGTGTGTGTGCGCGTGAGTCATGGAGGGTTATAAACCTGCAGGTTGAGTGGGCACTGATGAGGAACGTTCTGCTGCAGCTCCGTCTCTCCTGCAGGCCGTCTGTGACGGAAACACATTATCAGCACTCAGTCCTTCTCAACCCACCCACACATACAGGTGAGATCCAGATGAGCATGTAAAACACCCAAAGGATTAACCAGCGTTTCGGCGCCACCTGGCGGCGTATGGTAGAACTGCAGTGTCAGGTAATTTGACCGTTTGTGACGGACCTCACAGCAGGTCAGCCTCCGAGAGTCGGGGTGCTTTTTGGTCTATCCGCGGTGGTCAGTGAAGGTAGCAGTCAGAGGAGAAGTGGAGTAGGAAGTGTTGATGCAATATTGACTGACTGACTGACTGACTAATCTGTCTAATAGTAATCTAACAGTCTAATCTAATAATAATCCAAGTGTCTAAACTAATCTAATTATAATATATATATATATATATATATATATATATATATATAATAATTACAGATTGTAAGAAATAATAATTATAAACTAATTGTCTAATCTAGTCTAATGAAGTATTTACTGTCAATAATAAACAATCAGACCGTTTTGCTATTACAGGTAAAGATGTTCGAGTTTAAGATCAGAATGGGGCTCTAAAAGGATTTTGAGGACGAGGAATTTGGCCTGAGTTTCTCCGGGTAGTAAATCATCACCGCTTTAATCCGTGGAAGTCTATGAATCCACGGCGCTTCTTATCCACACCGGAAATACCGCCACCTGGTGGCAAGTCTGTTTTAAGGCCCAGTCAAACACAGTTGTATAATAACAGGCACCCATAATGCACTGCGCCTACTCCACCAGTATTGTGACAGGCCCCGCCCCTCGGCTTGCGCGTGATTGCGATCCACTAGCCAATCGCAGCCCGGGAGGGCGGAAAACGGGTGGGAGAAGAAGCGCGGAGGGTAATGGAATAAACAGTATCGGTCCATCATGAGCTCCATGAGGACCATCATGGCCTGCGTGGCGGCTCTCGCTGCTTTAGGAACCGGGATCGGGATGTGGAACACTGTGGCGCCCGGAGAGGAGAGAAAGAGGGAAATACTGAAGGTAATAAACCCCAAACAAGGTCACCGTGTCTCCAGCCTCCGCCTGCAGCACCTCACACTGCGAAACCGATCATTAATAAGATCGATAATCACCTTCATTAACAGCCGAGGGCTGATTTAACTCAGCAGAGCTACAGTTACAGTAAATATTATACCTCCACACAAATATCCCTGCACTGCTCTGTGGAGTATTTCCTACCTGCTGAAAGGGAAACTCCACCCCATTTCCAAAATCCCCCATAACTAAGTGTGTGAGGTGTAAACAGAGTGATTGAGAACGGGTTTGGTGTGAGGTGTGAACAGAGTGAGTGAGAGTGAGTTTGGTGTGAGGTGTAAACAGAGTGATTGAGAGTGACTTTGGTGTGAGGTGTAACCAGAGTGATTGAGAGCGGGTTTGGTGTGAGATGGTTCAGATGTTCTGTACAGTGGTGGTGATGGGAACCAGGGTTCTCCATGTCTAGAACACACATACAGACATTTTATTGACTATCTAAACCGCCAGTGAACCTACACATGTCTTCTGAGTGTTATATGGAATGTTGATGATGGGAAAATCTGGAAAACCTGGAAATAATAAGTTTTCTTTGGGGGACTATTTTACCTCACAACGCCCTGCAGCATGTATCCCTCCACCATGAATGGAGTTTAAGGCTGAAATCTTCTCCAAACTATCATAAACAGCGTCTCAGACATCAGGCAGCGTATTCATAACCATCTCATGTAGTAACTTTCTGTGAGGGAGCTTTTAGAGGGGAACGTCTGGTTACCTTCACCACCACAGTGAACAGTTCTGACTTTATCTAGAACAGAGCGTTTCACACCAAACCACTCTGAATGACTCTGTTTGGATCTGAACTGTTTAATTATGTAGAAATGTTGGAAGATTCAACTGAACCTGCTAGTTAGTGACTGAAGCTGGGTGGTTCTACTGTGTTTAAGTTTGTTCAGGTTACAGTACTGTTTAATATTTCTTACCCAACAGCACCTGCCCGAGTCCAATCCTGCGCGGATGGATGAGAGCAGGAAGAGGAACGCTCTGATGATGCAGGTCCTGAAGGATGCCGCAGAGACTAACGACAACATCGCTCGAGGATACGGGGGCCAGAAATGAAGAGAACATGCTTTCACCAAATATACGAGTTCTGCTGCGGTGCACAGAGAACTGGAGGAACGTGCAAAAACAGGCGGTCCTGCTGTTCATCTGCACATCTACTGACCTTCAGCCTTCACACATGTTGGCTGTAGTGTGGATAGAAACTGTGATTAAAGACTCTTCGTTAAATATCTCAGTAGAAGATGAGCATGTAAAATGGCTGTAAATATGTCTGTGGATTTCAAGAAGTCATGATCCTGTGTACTGTATGAATGTGGTAATCCAGAGAACTGAAAGTCGGTGAAAGGGACTGTAAATTAAAGCATGTTTGAATATCATTCTATTAAACTCGCCATATTTTTGTATAGAACTTTTTACTAAATATATTGTAAGTTTATTTGGGCTTGGGGTGCCACAGCCTCTGAGTAGTGAGTTATTACACATGAATATCTGTAAACCCATTCGGGAACTTATGTTTAATCATATATATTTTATATTTAAATAACTTTTATTTTTATGCACTTAGCTAAAAATGAAGTTCTGCGCAAAATCTGCGCGGTGTTGACGCGCCTGTGCGCAGATAGGAGTTAAGCGTTTCCGGTGTGTAGAGGTCAAATACTGAAAACAGCAAGAGCATGAGGAGCGTTTCACCTCTAAATATTTATAAAATAAAAACTAAACATTTTTAATAAAAATAGCATATCGGAGTAAAAGTAATAATTAATGTGAAATAATTCAAGTATCGGTGCAGAAAAATCCGAGGAGAAGTACAAGGATGCCTCAGTAACTCCAGCGCGGTGAGAAAATTACTAATTAAAATAAATTAAATCGGTTTATTAAAGTGATGAAAACGGATTAAAGTGCATCTGAATTCTGTCTGAAATTAGAGGAGGTCACTGGATGCTGGTCAGAACTAGTGTAGTTTAATACTCGTCTGTTCCGTTCCACCTTAAATAGCCTCAGACACCAGACTGTAACTGCTGCATCGTTTAAGGTGGAACGGAAGAATTAAAGGTGAAGCTGCCGAACAAGAAGCTGAATTAAGCCACTTCTGTTGTAGTTGTACACAAGATGAATTAATCTGTGAATCCGTGTTTGAAACGTAATTTTCATTTATAGATTATGTACGCTTTACTGCTTCAATACTCAAACAAGCCTGTTATTTAAGACAGGTGTTTCTCAGCCCTGGTCCTGGAGGCTCCCTGCCCTGCAGATTTCAGTGCTTTCCTGCTCTCAACACACCAGATTCAACTCATCAGCTTATTAACACGCCCTTCCAGAGCTGCAGGAGGGGTTAAAGCAGGTAACCCACTAGAATGTGCGGGGCGTCTCCAGGACCAGGGTGGGGAAACACTGGTTTAGGACTTTGTCCACCAATAGTCTATCAGGCTTTGGAACACCTAAATGCAGCTTCTGATATGTTCAGTAATGTGTGACATAAAACATAGTATAATAAATTTTAGGGTCTAAATGAACCTCCGGTCGTATAATCACCCAGCTGATCCGTTAGAAGTTAAAATTCAGTGAGTTAAACTGCTTAAAGACTTTCTGCTGTGTTTGCAGAGTGGCCACTTTATCAGAAACCCTGACAGCAGTGAGGATTCAACACCAACTCCTCAATGTCGGCACCACCTGCTCCAGCTTCTCCAGCTGGTCCTCCACCTCCGGCTCCTCCGTCCTCGCCCGCTCTCTTTGAGAGCTGCTGGAGCTGTCGGCTCCTCTCCGGCTCTGCTCTGCTCTTCTCCGCAGGCTTCGTGTACCAGGCGGCTCGGAGGACGATGCGGCACGGAGGACCCACCTCCATGGGCACGGTGGCTCAGATTGTCTTCGCCTCAGGTCAGAGCCATGTTCTGGTCTTCTAGCAGTGAGCGAGAGCTTCGGCAGGTGCTTGATAAGGTGTTGTTCCTCCTGTAGGTCTGGCTGCGTGGGGCATGGTGGTCATCATGGATCCGGTCGGAAAGGCCAGCAAGAAAACCAAAGAGACGTGAGCAGAAGATGTGTAGATGTCTGTTCGTATGGACAATGAAAACCCCAGAAACTGTAATAAAGTGATGAAGTAGTGCACTTTATTTCTGTATGCTGCTGAAACTGAATCTGTTCCCCCCCGACAACAAACACAAAACTCAAATCACAGTTATTGATTTCCAGCTGACTGTGGATCAGGAGTGGCCCATCGGTGCAGCGTCACCAGCGCGGTTTAGTGAGGAAGTGGGGAGATGAAGCAGTTTTAGGAGTTGGCGTTTGGTCCCTTCTTCTTGCCAAACGTTGGAACGACATTGACGAAGCGGCGGTTGTACTGAATCCTCCTCTTGGCTCTGCCTGTCTTCTTCTTCCTCTTCTCCTGCTTGTCCACCTGCAAAACACCAGGAACGAGACCAATTTACATGCAGTCGTATATGATTTCTGTTTATTTGCGTTTGAGTTTCACGTGGAGGGAAACATTGAGTATAAAATGTGCAGGAAGATTTACACCAGACATGTTTATAATTTACCCCAGTGTGTTTAATCCAGTAAATAATCAGTGAGTGTGTCGTAGAGTGTGTGTGGTGTCTGTGTAGGACATGCATTTACACTTAACGCCTCATTATAGTATGACACTCCATTTGCTGTAAATTACTCAAATTGACATCAGTGGTCAGATAGTCTTGCACTGCTGGACTCTTTAGGGCAGTGTTTCTTAGCCCCGGTCCTAGAGGCTCACTGTCCTGCATAGTTCAGTGCTTCCCTGCTCCCAACACATCGGCTCATTAACACGCCCTTCCAGGGCTGCAGGAGGGTTAAAGCAGGGAGCCTCCATGACCAGGGCTGAGAAACTCTGAGCTATGGAGCACAAAGAACTTCAGTTCATGCTGGACCAGCACAAAACCATACACAGATGCAGAGAGCCAATCAGAAAGCAGCTAGCAGCTGTCCACGTGCGGGGACGGAGCGTCTCTGGTTGAGACTTTCAGTCACGTCACATATACTCTAAAGTTTCACCAGCTCAACTTTAACCACCTTCCCCTTTACTGTACATTGGGTAAATAACGGCGTACCTTCGGCGTCTGTCCTCGGACTTTACCAGCTCTGGCCAGGGAACCGTGGACTTTACCTGCGAACACAAAGATGCTCATGTTCCATTACAAACATTCAGTTCTCAGTTCTGTCCTTTTAGTGCATCTGAAGCAAAAACGAACCCCCAGTCCATCAGAAGTAGAGCAGGGCACATACGTTGGGTTTCCTGATTCACCATATCATGATATTCAGTACATCTAATAATGATCTCTGAGTGGATGGTGAATATTATCAGCACCTGGAGAACCCTGACTGACTACGTGTTTCACTGCAGACCTGCAGATTATTACTGTTATTATTATAGTATGTGTTATATGTTCTGAATGTTCAGGTTCTATGTTGTCAGTTTCAGCTTAATAAATCAAAGATAAACCACACGTCGCTCAGCTCTACACAGAGCCCCATTAAACAATCCCATCAAACCTGTATTCAGATTCAGCATGTCACATGGCGCTGCACTGAACAGGACTGATTAAGTCCTGTAATCAGACCAGCTGTGGGAGTGTTTATGTACTGATAATCTGAAGATACTGATGTGCTTAGAAAAGCACTTGGTGATATAGTTGATCACCCTAACCATAAATACGGTCATTTCTCAGACCTGCGTCTGAAGTTTACCTGTAAGACACTCCGTCAGGATTTTCCAAGAATTTCTCGCTTTTCGTTTTGAACTTGTTACCTCGCTGCTGGGTGACAGGTGAGTAAGGTGGAGAGCATTAAAGGCCTCCAACTGTAGCTTCGGCTGCACTGAGAAACCATTTAGGTCAGTGATAAACTGTGCAGCTTTATTGTGGGTGGACTTCAGACCCAACAGCAAAACCTTATCAGGAGGAACTTCTGAGTCATTCAGGCTTTTACGGCTTTATAACTGAAACCGGCTGAGCTGACACGTATGACTGAGTATCACCAACATAAAAATCAAAAAGGCAACTCTGAGGTTTTATTGACTGCAAATGCAGGAGAACAGTAGGGGCCCTAAAACAGAGCCCTGGGGGACACCAAAGCACAAAACAGAAATGGTCTGTCGAGTAAGATATAAACCGAGCAAGAACTTGTCTGTCTGAAGTGACTCCTAATATACTGACATGTGAGTTGTGTACATTTCAGACAGTGAATATGAATGATCAGATATGAATGATTTTCATTGTTTCTGTCTTTTAGAAGAAGTTCACTTTAATATAGAGCTGATCAGGATGATTATTATACATGGTTATGGTGATAAATGAGGCTGCAGTACAGGACACTCTTCTGAACACGTATACGGTGTATTTGGCCAGTACTGGTAGAAACACTGAGCAGCTCATGTTTGAGTGTAGGGAGAGTAAAAGAGTCCAGTGTAAGTGATGTAGTGCACAGTTTGTACCAGTACTGAGTGTAACTCACCGTGTTCACAGTTTTTACTAGAACTTATTAAAATGCAGAAATGCCAAAATCACCTGCCTTTAATCCAATACAGGTCTTATATAGAGATATAATAATAGAACAGCATGCGAGACCAACCCAACAGACAGACTGAAGATCAGACCTTAATTAGTCCTACACGAGAGTCTCACGGGTCAGCCAAGTATTGAGCAAGTCTGTTTACCTCCCAGCATTCGTGATGAGACCTCGATAGTGCTGAACTCTTCGATCCCAGACTGGCCAATCAGAGCCTCATCCTGCAGCAGGGTCCCGCAGAAGGTCAGGATCTGATCATCACAGGACAGACCCTCCAACGCCTCAATCTGGGCCTACAGGACCCAGAGGAAACATGTCATATACGGTGTGGGTGGGGGGGACAAATTAACAGAAACACCACATGAACTGACATGAGGGTCCACTATTAACCCAGCACTGACACTGCAGTGTAAACACTACTGAGCACAAGTACTGGCTGAGGTGTTTCTGTTATTTTGTCCGATTAGACTGTAATGACATTCAGAAATCACACAATGTTTAAGGTTCACCTTGATGTCAGCAACAGTCTCGGATCCGTTCACCTCAACGGTGTGCAGACCCTGAGCTCTCACAAACAGCTGCATCTTGAAGCTTTATCAGACTGAAACACCAGAACAACGACTCGGATCAGAACCTGAAACTGACACATCACTTCACTGAAGAGACTGAAGAGAGGAGCAGCTCCACCTTTATTAGCATCACAACCCCAACAGCAGTCTGTAAGTAGCAGCCATGCTGTGTGATTGTATCCGTGTTTGCCGGTTGAAGCAGATCATCTTAAACTGAGAGTTCCANAGCGCTGCAGGACCCAGCAGTGCATCTCCAACTCTCTGAAATACATAAACCCAAATACACATCTGGGATAAATACACTTACAGGAGGACATTCCAGGCATCTTCAGCGTTCCTGATTACCGGGAATAACATATCTCCACTATCTCCAGCATCTGTCAACACCTCCTCACTGTAAATATAACAGGGTTTACTCAGTGGTGGGCTCCTGATGGAGCCTAGACTAACAACAACAACAACAACAATAACCCCAAAATAACAACAGCAGCAACAACACTAACAACAATAACAAAATTACTATTATTATTATTATTATTATTATTAACAACAAGAATAAGAAATAAAATGTTATTGTTATTGAGAATACCACATCATAATTTTGGCTATATATATATATATAAATATATATATATAAATGCAAAACTCTTTCAGTTGGCTAACATTCCAAAATAATTTGAGCTTGTTTTTTATAAAGGCCTAGAATCCATGTGTAGTAAAAAAAAAAAACCTGTATATTGGAAATTAATACTATTCTGTTAAAGCGATATTAAAGTTGCTGTGCGGAAAACAAGTAAATAAGAAGTATGTGCTTGTGTGTATGTAATACTTCATCAATTAAACCAACGTCACGAGTTAAAAGTCTTATTTACCAAAACACTGTCTTTAGTGTCGATATTTGACTATATTTAAGCAGCTTGTTCGTTTCTTTCTGCTGTAATAACCCGGATAATGTACCGCCAGATAAGTGTTTTTACACTAACGCCCTTTCGGCCTCACTTATGAGTAAAATACAATAAATCTAAATAAAAATTAACAACAAAACTTACCACAAATTCACTCACCGACTACGAACGAACGCGTGGACAAACCGGAAGTGCTCTGGTGCGCTTGCGCGAACTAATGTTTTCGCGGGACTTTAAATCTAAAATTTATTCTGAAAACAATTAATAAATTATTGTTTGTTTCAGGAGAATGCTGAACATAATACTATTAATAATAAAATTAATTAAATATTAGATTAAAGATAGGTTTCGTCGATGTTAGTTTAATCGCGTGACGTATTTTCCCACCCGTATTCCATCAGGTCCCGCCCCCCGCACTCGGCCGGGAGTCGGTCTGAATACGGGTGGGAAATAAAATGAGCTCATTCTCTCCGATGTAGCGGCAAAATGGCGGCGTCCTTAATGAGCGTGTTTATGACTTTGAGTCCGGGCGGATTAATCAGAACTAGAATCGCCGCTCCAGCAAGACATGTGGCTAAAATTGGAGTTTGTTCAAGTGTGAGTTGTGTATATCCCATATTTGTGTTTTATAAGTGTGATAAAGCTCTTGTTTGAGTTTTCCGCTCCACCTTAAATGCTGCATCAGTTACATTCTGGCGCCTCAGTTGATTTCTTGATTTTTGTGACTAGGATGCAAATTCTCATTAATTAATCTATATTTTGTCTTTGCTGTCAGTCAGAGCACAGCAGAGGAGTGGAGGAATCTGTGGAGGAGTATAAATTCGTAGAGAGACTCATTCCACCAACACGGATCCCTAAACCCCCAAAATATGAAGGTTCTGCTCCATCAGGATGGACCCCACCATCAGGTAAACACGGGGAGGTGTCGCCCCCCATGTTCGATCACTGCACTGGTGTTAAAATTATTTATTCAAAGTATTAAAGACAGAAATACAGTTTTTAATCAGAGTTTACTCGAAACGGACTACGAAGCTGTCGCGCTGATGACGTAGCTGCCGCTTATCCCACACAGCGGCGTCAGCAGCGAGCTCAGGGATTTGTAGTTCAAGTGTGTTTCAAGCGTTTACAGCGGAACAGCTTGGCGAAATGTTCCACTATCTTCTTGTATGCGTAGTTGCAGTGTTTGCACGATATGATGAAATGACTGTTTCACTAAATATTCACTTCTCTTGTTGAATATTTCCTATGGAAAAGTCAATGGCGAGTCAAATCGAACACAGCCGGCAGATGGAGCAGTTCTACACGTTTCCTCCACATGGGAAACAAAATGTTATTTGTTTTAATAAAGATTGATGATAATTTTATGTTGTTATTTCAGTTTTTCCCACGTGTAATAATATGTAACTCTTTATACAGACACGCCGCCCTCCCTGCCGTACATGATCCGACGCTCCAGGATGCACAATGTTCCCGTCTACTCAGAAATCAAACATGGAAACCAGAAGAGCACATTAGTACGCAAAGTGGAAGGAGATATTTGGGTGAGTATATAAAGGCACTTCTACTGCATAAATATGGCCATTAAACATAATCAGATTATCACACGCAGCCTTAAGTCAAGTAGTTTTATTCTCAATACTTCAATATGTACAAGACATACAGAGGATTGAAATTGCGTTACTCTCCGTCCCAAGGTGTAGCAAATAAACATTTAACTATAAATAGATTACAACTAAAACA
Organism: Semaprochilodus insignis; assembly: GCA_034552555.1. Taxonomy (NCBI): domain Eukaryota; kingdom Metazoa; phylum Chordata; class Actinopteri; order Characiformes; family Prochilodontidae; genus Semaprochilodus; species Semaprochilodus insignis. The sequence continues at coordinate 29,346,345 of CM067490.1, read as the reverse complement.
AGAGTATATTGAATGTAATAAACAATAAATATAAAATAGAATAAAATAAGGGCCCTGAGAGACATAAGTGAGACAGTAAGACACTGAAGACAATAAGGACAATAAAGTGACGTGTGCACTAACAGAATTATGATGCAGGATTAAAGTGGTATGACAGTGCCAGTATAAACAGTAGTGCAGGTTGAATAACATTAAGGCTGTTTAAAGTGATGAGCTCAGAGATAAAGAGTAGATAAACAGCAGATAAAGAAAACCCGGTTAAACCAGTGAGGCACAAATATTATCTCTGAGCATTTATTTATGTATTTATTTGTGTGTTTGTTTATATGTTTGTTCATTCATTAATTCATTTATTAATGTATTTATATACTGAGTAGACGATCCAGTGTTTCAGATCTGTAAGGGTAACAGTATGTGACCCTGTGCTGTCAGTATCTGGTCTGATCCTCTTGTGCAGCAAAGACTGCAGATAAATGCTTCTGGTAACTGTTGATCTGTCCAGCACATCGGCTTGGAGGAATTGTATCCCGTTCCTCCGTACGGAACAGCTCCAACTCTACAACATGCTTGTACACTCATTAAGGATACTGCAGTCTATAATCGGCTTCTGTCACTTACACTGATAATGCACAGTGTACATACGATCTGCCCCTATGCCTGTCAGACTACACAGACTGTATAGTACAGAGCACTTATACCTGTACATTTCCTTCATTTACACACACACACACACACACACCCCCTTTCTACTCGTCTGTACTGAGTATTTCTACTGTGCCTATGTACATATCTGTAGTCCAGGAGGTTCGGAGCGAGAGGTTCACTGTACAGTGTAGCTGCTTGTTTGTCTGTGTATATGACTAAACTTTTGAATATTGAATCTTTAATGACCCAAATATAATATTTAAATCTGGTTTGTTTAATTTGGATCTCTTTATCTGGCTTCAGGACTGTAGTTGCAGAAAAGGGTTCACAGACTTTGACGCAGCACTGTGGTTGTTGTCACAGTGCTTGTTTACTGTCTGCAGTGTTGAACAGGTTTAACCCTAACCCACTAAAACTCCTTCCGTGTTTGAGGTGTTTACGGGAGCTGTTTGTTTTCCAGGCTTTGAATAAGGATGTAAAGGAATATCTGCAGCAAGTTACGGGCAAAGAGCTGCCGACGCAGGTTAACGAGGTGACCGGCACCATCCGGGTTAAAGGCCAGTTCGATAAGGAGCTGAAAGAGTGGCTGGTAAAGCTCGGATTCTGAGCAGAGGGAATGACGGAGTGTTTACTGTAACAGCCGTCAGAAGATCAGGCTCATCAGGAAAACGTCTCATCTGCACCATGTACAGTTTCCTCTGGTTTGTGTGAAATGTGTAAATATCTGTTTATTTGATGTTTTGGAATAAACTGAAATAATAAATAAGACCCTTTATGTCTTCACTGAGTTGGTTTACTGCTGGTGTATTAATGATATAGTTACCACATAAGATTACATACAACCGCATAACACCACATACAACCACCTAACACCACTTATGACCACACAACACCACATACAACTACATAATGCCACAACATTGTGATGTAAATGTGATTATTTTCTGTAAAATGAAAAATATATTTCCTGAAAACCAGCACACACACGTAGGTATGTATGTTCAGGTTTGAGGTTTGGATGCCATGTGCTAAAGACCAAGACAAAGCTGAATATTGTAGGGTATAGGTTCAGCTCTATAACAAATATCACTCCAATTAGACCCAAACCTTGTCTCCGTACGTGTCGTGTTTCAATTTTTGACATGATCTGAAAGTGTCTGTTCTTTATATTATGTGTAGATTGAATGATGAATGGACTAAAAGAAATGAGCCACAGTTACCTGGAATAAACCCTGTTCCAATAACAATTGTTAAAAGTGAAGTATGTTTTTCCTTTTCCACAGCAGTGATATTATTATTATTATTATTGTTGTTGTTGTTATTGTTTAATCAGTGGTTCTGAGAGACAGTAGCTAGTCTGTTGGTGTATAGTACATTATGTGCTGACCGTAATGAAGGATCGTGTCTTCTCTCCAGGTATCAGCTGTGGCTCTGGTTCAGGCGGTTTCTGAGTTGAAGGGGAGTTTAGACTCTAACCTGTCTGTACTAGCTAGGACACATACTCTGACTGAACACTCAGCACGGTTGGAGATCGTTCTAGATAGGAGCGTCTGCCAAATGTTGTAAATGGAGCCCAAGCTGCGTAAATGTAACGCCGCTCGGCGCGCATAAAACCGCCGCTTCTGTTTTTGATGTGCGTCATCAACCTGAGCCCCTCGTGCGCCGGAGCGGACACAAAACAGCGCGTGAGTAAATAAACCCATTAAATAAAGTTTATAAAATCAGTAAAACAGAGAAAAGAGCGGGAATAACTCCCCAGTAAACAACGGTCGTCCGTGGGCGTCTAAAATGTGTTTAAATATAGTAATATATATAGTTAATATAGTCAGATACGTGATTTCAACGTTGTTTCAACGATTCAAACAGTTCAAATGTTTACTGGGTCCGAGAGTTCAGACTTACAGGAGGAGAAAATTCCACCTTAAACCATTTAAGGTGGAACGGACCCTAGAGTAAGACGGTATTGTGTTGGTAGGAGTTTCAGTCAGGCGGTTAAGGGATCTGAAGCTGATTAAACCGATCAGGTCTGATGAGTTACAGCTGATCAATACAGAGTTACATCATGTCCTGATATGTAGACTTTCTGCTGATAATCAATACTCAGTCCTGTTTGATCTCTGATCAGATTAATAATCAGTGCAGGCTTCTAAATCGTGAGCTCAGGTTTACTGAGTGGTTCAGTCACTGAGCTGTACTGAACCCACATAATCAGCCCTGCCATTACACACCAGCAGCCCACCGGCGGTGACGTCATTCACCACCATAACCATGTCGTCGTGCTGCTGTTTCCACTGCGGTTCTGTAAACATGTTTTTCCTCTACATCTGCAGATGGACCACATAATCCGACGGAGAATTCCGGCATGCGTCCGGACGTTACTGACCGACATCGCACCAAAGGAGGATGAGCTGAGGGACTGGACAGACCCGGAACCAGAACCTGTAACCAAGGACGGTATCTCCCTTCCTGTGGAAGCTGGTTCTGAAGTTCTGCTGACTCCAGCTGGATCTGCCAGCGCAGATGGAGCTGGATCTTCACTCCGACCGTGCGGACTCTGCTTATCCAAGCCATCCTGCTATACCTGTCCCAGGTGTAACGTTCCGTACTGTGGACTGGTGTGTTATCGGAGCCCGGCTCACTCTGTGTGCTCCGAGGAGTTCTATAAGGAGTGCGTGTCGGAGGAACTGAAGTGTCGAGGCGAGACAGAAGAAGAAGGAAGGTCTAGAATGCAGGAGATCCTCCTGAGGCTGAGGAGCAGCGCTGACACCGATGGAGGGATGGAGAATGTGCTGAAAGGTCTGGTGGAGGAAACTGGAGGAGGTGTGACGGAGCGGGATGCTCAGGCGCTAGAGCTTCTGTCCAGACTGGCAGAACTTCAGGCGAGGGGTAAGGAGGAGCAAAGTGAGGAGATCCTGGAGATCCTTCAGAAACTCAAAGAGATTGAGGAAGGTGAGGAGGAGAACGATGATGAGGAGGAGGATCTGGGCTCGAAGCTTTCAGGACTGAGTATAGACTCTCTAACAGAAGAACAGCTGTGGAACCTGCTGCCCTCCAGAGACAAGGAGAAGTTTGAGGAGCTGGTGAAGGGAGATGGTGTTGCGAGTTTGGTGGAGCTGTGGAGGCCGTGGTGGGAGGAACATGAACAAAACACTCATATGCTTATAGAGGAGCTGCAGTCAGGAGAGGAAACGAGGAGCTCCAGCGGAAAGAGAACTGTGGATGCTGGAGATCAGATAAGCAGCGAGATGGAAAGTAGGGACGATCAGACTGAAGAACACCACCTTCAGATGACTCCAGCTCCCTTGCGGTCCAAACAGAAGAAAACATCAAAACCGAGAAACACCACCAACACGAAAGGCTCTGCTCCACCAGTCAGTGCTAAAATCCCGCCCCTCCGCTCCATCTCCTCAAGCCCCTCCCCTTTAGTCCAGTTCAGCGTGGTGAACGTGCTGTACGGCTACGCCCTCTCTCTCTGTCGCTTTAATGGGGACATTTCCGAGCCGGAGCTGCTGCTGGAGTTCTGCCAGACCGTTTTGGAGACGTCGGAGAGTCTGGGCTCGGCCCGAGTGTTCTCCTCGCTCTCCGAGGCTCTAGAGGGTGCCCTTTCATCCACACGCCATGACAAAGACGACCCAGAAGCTCCACTGCAAGCTTTAGAGGCCGTGGCTCATATTCTGAGTGGACGGAGTAAAGACGACCCGACTGGCTACGTCCTGTCCGCTCTGTCGCAGCTACGGGCGGCCTTCAGCGAGGCCAGGGCTTCCATGACCAGAGAAGAAGAGGAGTGGAGGCGGAAGCTGTTCCTGGCAGGGAAGAAGTGCGAGTTCCTTCAGTCGTGGGTGAAGGAGAGCGCAGACGCGGTGAGGAGCTCCACACGCTGGGTGTGGAGAGAGGTCTGCAGGAGGAGAGAGGAGAGAGAGGTGTTGGAGAGAGAGAGGAAGGGACTGGAGGAAGGATGGAAGAAGGGGAGAGGGAGAGGGAGAGGGAGAACGCTGATAGAAGAGATGGAGTGAAGTTCTAGTAAAATAAAGCACTTTTCCACAGCGCTGTGTCTTTCCTCTTTCCTGGAATCATCTAGTGGGAATAAGAACGTGTTCTGGTGCCGGAGTTACACGTCCCACACACCATCGTATCAGAACTGATTAGGATCAGCAGAGAGGTGATGTGATGTGATGATATCATAATGTGTTTATTGAACTCCAGGAGAGCAGAATACCTGAACAGGTGATCTAAAGTATATGGTATAAGGTATGTAAATTCATCTGATCCTAAAACCTGATTGGCTGTACCATGTAAAATACAGAACAGTCCTACTGCTGTCAGTGTAACCTTTGACTTTAACGCTGCTCACATGGAGCACCAAGTGTACTGATAAAGAGAGAACCCGGTTCTGTTTAAACTTGATGCGCTGATTATCTAGAACTGGTCTGCTCAGCTAACTAACAGCCTAAAAAATAGCACACATGCTAATCAGCTCCATCATTAATATCACAGGTTTGACTTAAAATAAAATTACAGTATAAAAGTCTAAAGAACGTACCTAGAACATCTTACACACTTCACATGTCCGTCTTTCAGTCAGAAATATCATCAAACCCAGACTGAACCTCAAACGCCTCCGTGTGTAGTGCATTATGTAGGGACCAGGGAGGTGTAGTGCACTATGGAGACAGCAGGGAGGTGTAGTGCACTATGTAGACAGCAGGTGGGTATAGTGCACAATGTATGGAGCAGGGAGGTGTAGTGTACTATGTAGGGAGCAGGGAAGTGTAGTGCACTATGCATTGAGCAGGGAGGTGTAGTGCACTGTGTATGGAGCAGGGAGATGTAGTGCACTATGTAGGGAGCAGGGAGGTGTAGTGCACTATGTATGGAGCAGGGAGGTGTAGTGCACTATGTAGGGAGCAGGGAGGTGTAGTGCACTATGTAGGGAGCAGGGAGGTGTAGTGCACTATGTAGGGTGCAGGGAGGTGTAGTGCACTACGTATGGAGCAGGGAGGTGTAGTGTACCATGTTGTGTGCAGGGAGGTGTAGTGCACTATGTAGGGTGCAGGGAGGTGTAGTGTACTATGTAGGGTGCAGGGAGGTGTAGCGTACTATGTAAGGAGCAGGGAAGTGTAGTGCACTATGCATTGAGCAGGGAGGTGTAGTGCACTATGTAGGGAGCAAGTAGATGTAGTGCACTGTGTATGGAGCAGGGAAGTGTAGTGCACTATGTAAGGAGGTAGTAGCCCACGGCCTCGAGCGGCTTATAGATGATCATATCTCTGTGAGGGCAATTCAGGTTTATTCACAGTGTATACATTATATAAACTATCGGCATCATCAGGATATAGAACCCCCAGCTTCCACATGACCCCGAACCTAACCACAGTTCTGCAGGATACTTCTAGAACATCATTTACTTTCATTTACTGAAATTCTAGCATGTTCTCCTAAACAGAACCCTGACTGTTAGACCTGCAGGCCTTAGAACAGTGTACATATCCAGCACTATGAATATATAAACCACACAGGAACCTTTTACTGTACAGACATGGGAGAGTTCCTCCACACGCAGAATGATGTCATGTTCTAGCCAAAGCTGGGAGGGCTCAAAGACACACACACACAAAAACGGTTAGTAGCATGTAGAACATGAACACTTGAACCATTTGCATGCTTACTGGTTCTTTGCATTGTGAAAGGGTTCTTCAGTTTGATGGAGAACACTGTGAAAGGGTTCTGTATAGCACCAAAAAGTTCTGCTATGGTAACAAGCTTGTATTAGTTCAGTTCCAGCCCTGGAGTTCCTCGGTCCTGCATGTTTCAGGGGTCACCAGCCTTCCTCCTGGAGATCTTTGTGCCTGCAGAGTTCTATCTCTAACCTCCATCCAACGTTCCTTCAACCAACACTATATCTGATCCAGCCAATCAGGGGCTGTCAGTAGATGTAGAGGATGGTCCAGTTTGTGGTCAGTAGATGTAAGGGATGGTCCAGTTTGTGGTCAGTAGATGTACGGGATGGTCTAGTTACAGTCTGTAGATGTAAGGGAACCCAGTTTGTGGTCAGTAGACGTAGGAGATGGTTTGGTTGTGGTCAGTAGACGTACGTAATGGTCCAGTTTGTGATCAGTAGACAAAGGAGATGGTTTGGTTGTGGTCAGTAGAACTAGGTGATGGTCCAGTTTGTGGTCAGTAGATGTATGGGATGGTCTAGTTATGGTCAGTAGACATAGGAGATGGTCCAGTTTGTGGTCAGTAGACATAGGAGATGGTCCAGTTTGTGGTCAGTAGACGTAGGAGATGGTTTGGTTGTGGTCAGTAGATGTAGGAGATGGTTTGGTTGTGGTCAGTAGACATGGGAGATGGTTTGGTTGTGGTCAGTAGATGTAGGAGATGGTTCGGTTGTGGTCAGTAGACATGGGAGATGGTTCGATTGTGGTCAGTAGACATGGGAGATGGTTCAGTTGTGGTCAGTAGATGTAGGTGATGGTCCAGTTTGTGGTCAGTAGACGTAGGGGATGATCCTGTATGGAACCCGTCTGCAGTAGGTGTCCCAGGCTAGGCCATATTTGGCTCTGCACTGCCGTTCGTCCCGGGCCTCCCGGTGGACCAGCAGGATGGAGAAGTAAATGACGTAGAAATAAGGCAGAATGTGAGAAACACCTGCAGGAGACAAACACAAACACAGTAATGTCAGTACAGGTGGTTCTAATGCTAATACGCTAGAGTCTAAAAATGAAGCACTGCGGAATCAGTAGAACAGAGAACCAGTAGAATCCCATTTTCAGCCAAACTGTGTGTATCAGGTTCCTCACCGCAGGGCAGAGACCAGGCTAGGGCCATCAGGATGTCTCCCAGGTAATTCGGGTGTCTGACGAAACCCCACCAGCCGGACACTAACAGGCGCTTTCCTGTTGCCGTGGCGATAGTCTCCAAATCTATGAACAAAGGATGTTGGATTATTTCCCTGAACTCCAGGTTCCACTGATCCCAACTCCCCGTTTCAGGAGTCGTTAACTACAGAGTGATGAGGAAATTAAGCTCAGGAAACGTGTCTAACTCTGTACTCACGTGTGACGCTCCTGTGCGTGGGGTCTCTCCTGAACTGGTTCTTCTGAGAATTAGACTTCCGGAATATATAATATCCAACTCCTGGAATCCAGGGAAAACAGGGAAACAGCAGATTCAGCAGTGCAATCTTCTGCACAGTGGTATCATTTACTGGCATTTAGCAGGTTACAGTGATACTAAACACTGATACTACAGATCACCATGCACTCTACAGGCTCCACCCACCGGCGTGTGGCTCGGTAACACAGTTTATGTGATGATCTGGGAATAGAAACTTCCACAGTCCGGATGGGAATTGTGTGAGTTACCGTTCAGCAGTGTTATTCCGAACGCACTGAGTGTGCTGAGAGTCTGCGGGTGAATGACCAGGAACATGGCCTGCAGTCCGTATGTGAAGGGCACCCACGCCAAATCTCCAAACGCCAACATGAATCCGAATCCATCGTGCACAATGTCCATGGTGGTCAACACGGCCTCCTGATCAGATAAAGCATGTTTAGGTCGGGGGTCTGCAGGTTAGCAGCGTGTACGCTAACTGGAGCTTCTTCTGCAGTGCTTTGTGAAGGAACCAGAACAGGACCACCTCCACACACGTCAACCCCCGTTACAATCTGCACTCACCTCATTCCACAGAGCGTCCGTCACATACAGCAGCTGGAAACCATTGACCAGCATCATGGCCAGAGATGGAGATCCCCTGAGCTCCACCTCCTTCATCAGCATTGCCGCGTTCAGCACCACCTAAACACAATAACAATAACAGTAATAATAAAAATAATAATAATAATAATAACAGTAATAACAATAGTGATAATAACAGTAGTAATAACATACTTAACGTTTAAATCTCACAGGAAACAGGTTCACTCACAACGGGAGCTACAGCGTCTGCTCAACACTGCTAATGTAAATCTATATATACGGCACCCTTAGCCGCTCTGTACTCACTGGACAATACATATATACCTGTACATTATATACCTTTATGTTAAATATGTATGTGTTTGGACTGTGGGAGGAAACCGGAGCACCTGGACAAACCCCACACAGACAGAGAGAACATGCAGACTCCACACAGAGGAAATCACGGACACTCCGGCCAGGAATCAAACCCAGACCCTTCTTACTGTGAGGGACACTGCACCACCATGCAGAACTTGTCTGTATGTTATATACCTCTACTATATATATATATATGCGTATCTTATATATTGGTACAGTATATAGCTGTATGTTATATATCTGTACATTATATATCTGTATGTTATACACCTGTACAGTATATATCTGTATCTTATATGTCTGTATGTTATATACCTGTATGGTATATATCTGTATGTTATATATCTGTATGGTATATATCTGTATGTTATACACCTGTATGTTATATATCTGTATGTTATATACCTGTATGGTATATATCTGTATGTTATATATCTGTATGGTATATATCTGTATGTTATACACCTGTATGTTATATATCTGTATGTTATATACCTGTATGGTATATATCTGTATGTTATATACCTGTATGGTATATATCTGTATGTTTTATAAATGTACGGTATATATCTGTATGATATATATCTATATGGTATATGTCTGTATGTTATATATCTGTAGGGTATATATCTGTATGTTATATACCTCTATGGTATATATCTGCATGTTATATATCTGTATGTTATACACCTGTATGTTATATACCTGTATTTTATACACCTGTATGTTATATATCTGTATGTTATATACCTGTATGGTATATATCTGTATGGTATATATCTGTATGGTATATATCTGTAGGGTATATATCTGTATGGTATATATCTGTAGGGTATATATCTGTTTTAGTCACACAGCTCACCCAGCCGATTAATCCTGGTCTCAGCTCACAGAAGAACTTCAGATCAAAAGAGCCGATTCGAGGGTTCAGCTCCCGACCAATAAAGAAATCATACAGAGGGTTCCCTAAAGAACACGAGAACACAGAACAGCGGAGTTTATAGACTGGATCAAACACAAATTCACACAGAATACAAACATTAAAACACAATAACAAGAATAAACATGATGTTACACTCACAATGATATTTATGTATCATTATTACAGTTTATGTTTATATGTGTTTTTATATGACTATGATTACGTACATGTGTATGTACATGTGTATGTGTATGTATATGTATATGTATATATATATATATGTGTGTATGTGTATGTTTGTGTATGTATATGTATATGTGTATGTGTATATAAGTATGTATATGTATATGTATATGTGTATGTGTATATATGTATGTATATGTGTGTATATGTGTATAGGATTATATTGAATGCTGAGTGAGAGTAATGGTTCCTCAGTCGCGGTGCTGCACTCTGTGTTTCAGTGACTTCATGAACTTCATGAACTATGAACGGGTGTTCTCCTCAGTGCACTGATGTCCAGTTCCACCTGTTAGCTGGGAGCAGGACGATAACTGCTAAGTCTGTAGTGTCAGCTAACAGATGGCTGTGTAGGACAGCATGATGGACCACCTGATGGACCACCGGGAACTGTATGATGTGTCTGACTCTGACCTGTGTTCCCTCCGAGCGCCAGCTGGTGTGCAGGTGCCCAGAAGGAACGGACGTACAGGTAAAAGGCCAACAGGTAGGACACGCCGATCGCACACACTGCCAACGGCAGTATCAGGTCAAACAGGTAACCGAGCGGCATCCCCAAACACACGCACCCAGCGAGCAGAACCGCCGTAATGCAGAGCGTGTGGAACCCTGCAGAGTTAGAACACAGAGAGAACATTAAACAGCATATGGAACCCTGCAGCGTAAGAACACAGAGAGAACATTAAACAGCGTGTGGAACCCTGCTGAGTTAGGACACAGAGAGAACATTAAACAATGTGTGGAACCCTGCAGCGTTAGAACACAGAGAGAACGTTAAACAGCGTGCGGAACGCTGCACCGTAAGAACACAGACAGTAAGATTCATTATTAAAAGGTTCTGATTAATAAAGTTTGCATATTTTAATGCAGTTAAATTAGGCCACTCCCACTTTTTAAATCCTCCATATCTCTGAAAGAATGAAGCAGATCTGAGCTGATCGGTCAGGAATCTGCACATCAAAGTGAATATGTAAATAAGCTGATTTGAATATGTAAATGTGTTAGTGTTGTATGTTGGATCAGAGGGGAGTTTGGACTTTGATCTAATTTGTGTTAAGCTGCACAGCCAGCAGATCTGGAGGACTGAGGGACGACAAAGCTCAACCTCAGACATGATCAATCACTTCATGCAGATATCAATACAGAAATGATCACATTAAAGGGTTAGCGTTACCGTTGATCGGATACTTCAGTCTGGATCCGTCTCTCAGAACCAGCCCCTCAGACACCTGCAGACAGGTGAGACGTGACCATGTTGGGCAAGAAACACATCAAGTTTCATATGTCATGATAGTCTATTTCCACTAACTGGCCACTTTATTAGAAACACCCACCTTCTACTTTCACTAACTGGCCACTTTATTAGAAACACCTACCTTGTACTTCCACTAACTGGCCACTTTATTAGAAACACCTAACTTTTACTTCCACTAACTGGCCACTTTATTAGAAAAGCCTGCTGGGGGGGGTTTCTAATAAAGTGGTCACTCAGTGCTCAGTGTCTCAGGTTTCATATGTCATGATAGTCTATTTCCACTAACTGGCCACTTTATTAGAAACACCCACCTTCTACTTCCACTAACTGGCCACTTTATTAGAAAAGCCTGCTGGGGGGGTTTCTAATAAAGTGGTCACTCAGTGCTCAGTGTCTCAGGTGTGCTCACCTTTCCCATAGGCAGCAGGTAGAGGGCGCTTTGCAGGCCAAACCAACCAATGACGATAGCAGCAGCAACTGGGTCCCACAGAAAAGCAGAGTGGGGCAGAGGAGGTGGCCACTGCAGCAGAGCACCACCTGGAGTCCGACATACACTTAGCAGGTAGAGAACAGTCAGAGGGAGGAACACAGGTATACACGCCGCACCTGTACACACACAGTCCGAATCAGAGTCAGAATCACAATCAGACGTAGTGTTATTAGTAAGATGTTATTAATAAGGTTACTACCACCTTAAACACGCAGGGCAACTGTCCAGTACACAGGTGAGTTTATATACTGTATATATATGTATATCACTGCTCTGATCAGAGCCTGATTAAACACGTGAGTTATATACTATATATATATAAAACATGCTGAGTTTTACCCAGAACTCCTCCAAACTCCATTTCCGAGTGTTGGGCTGATTTCTGTTTGTTGAGCTTCATTCTGCAGCTCAGAGACCTGAAACTGATCTAACGGTTACTTCTGTCCTTCCGTGCCCACACCCGCAGCTCGGTCCACCTGAAACACAGGTAATACAGGTAAACACAGGAAAACACAGGTAATACAGGTACATGCAGGTAAACACAGGTAATACAGGTGCATGCAGGTAAACACAGGTAATACAGGCATTATTATATGTTTGTTAAAATGCCAGATTTTTATTTGATGATTATACAGGATGTTTGTGATACACAATCGTGTGTACTCCTGTAAAATTACACACCACTATACAGAACCACACAGAACACCACTACACAAAACCACACAGAACACCACTATACAGAACCACACAGAACATTACTCTACAGAACCACACAGAACACCACTCTACAGAACCACACAGAACGTCACTATACAGAACCACACAGAACATCACTCTACAGAACAGCACAGAACGCTGTACAGAACTGAACAGAACACCACTCTACAGAACCACACAGAACGTCACTACACAGAACTTAACAGAACACCACTCTACAGAACCACACAGAACGTCACTATACAGAACTGAACAGAACACCACTCTACAGAACCACACAGAACGTCACTCTACAGAACCACACAGAACACCACTGCACTATTCACTCTTTATTCTCCACACTCTACGTGGAACCTTGACAGTAGATCATTTACAGAACATGCTCTCTGAACCGCACAAACCTTTGCATAATAAACTTCTAATGAATGAAGAACAGGTGAGTCCAGCAGCACGCGCAGCTGTTTGTGCGGTAAACAGGTGCAGAAAACAAACTTAACTAAAACATATTAAACATTTTAATCTCTTTAATCTTCCATACTAATCATTTTAAACTCGTATTAATACACACAGTACATTCTGACTGATCTGCCTTATTAACACGTTATTAAACGGGCCCGTGTCTCTCACCTTCTGTCTGAAATCCAGTACCAGTATCGATCCAGGATCAGTATTAATATCAGTATTAAACTCTATGTGTGTCTGTGTTGGTGTGTGGACCCGCTCCTTTGCGCCGCTGTGTAAATGATGCAGGATGGCGCGCGTGCGCAGCCCCGCCCACTGCAGGGTGCATCATCACGACCGACCAACCAGCTCTGGGCGCCGTCATCAGAAGAGAGTGGGGAGGGGACCGGACAGCCAATCAGAACGGAGAGCACGGAGGCGGTCCCGCCCCTCTGCCAGGCCCCAACCAATAGAAGAGCGGTCTGAGGCACGCGATGGGCCGGGGGTCAGTTTAGCGCACTTCTGTTGGACACGGCAGGTCCGCGGCCCCGCCCCTTCACTCACCTGCACACGCGCGAACACCTGCGTCATCTAAAATAACAAACACTGATTCACTCCTGAACACCTGAAGTCACAGAGCACGGTTCAATTCAGATCCTTTATTAGTGAAACTAATAAATTTATTATTATTACATTTACTATTTTATAATTTACTGTTTAATGTAAATGTAATATTTGGAAGTGTGACACTGTACTGCTGAGCTGTGGCAATGCATGTAAGGTGTACAGTACCAGGTGCTGCCTGTAGAGGGCGTGTTAACTCTGCAATTACAGAACAAAACCTGGAACCTGATCAGAGATCCAGATCAGAGGTGCACAAACGTCTGTATATGAAACTTCAACTTCATCACATCATAGAGCTACATCATATTACACATGACCTTCATTCATATTTCACTTTCCATATCTGGGACTGTGTTTGAGGCAGTGAAGCCTCAGTCAGGAATCACTGCATCTCCTGAGTCCTTGAACAGTATTTACAAATAACAGGAAAACAACAACAACAACAACAACATCGCGTCACGTAGAGAGCACATCCGGCTGTTAAACTGTCACTGCCAGCTCACCTCCAACACCATCATTAGCATAACAGTTCCGGATTCAGTCTGAATAACACCTCAATACACATCAGAACTGAACCACGCTCCCTTCTTCTCCTACACTTGGACCTTCAGGGAGACTCCGGTTCAGCTCCAGCGGTGGTGGTATGATGAAGGTCACTGACTGAAGCTTTAACCGAGGATGTTTATGGTGATGAAGACGTTACTGATGAACACAGCAGTGAGTGTAACAGCAAATCAGATTTGTTTCTAATGCTGAAGTTCCGCACTCTGTGCACGTGCATTCCCGTTTAGCCTCGTTCACAGATGACCTCGATGACGCTCTGCTCCATGGGGCTCGGGTCCAGGCAGCGGTGGGCCGCGCTGCCCACAATCTCGTCCAGCAGGAAGTGCACCAGATTCTCATCTGAGACGAACCTCCACAGGTACATCTGCAGGTAGTGACAGTCCACCTGGATCTGCTGCAGGCCATAACGGCCAAACGTCCGCAGGCGCACGCACTCCAGGAATGTCTTCAGGCTGATCTTAATGATTCCAGTCAGGACCGACACCTGAGGAGGAGGAGAACATAACGGCGGTAACAGTTAACTCCACCAGAGGGGGTTTAAATCCTATCAGCAGTTCACACGGGACTCGGCCTGTAACTCAACATCTTCAACATCTCCACCTTCAGACTCTGGTCTGCTGAACACCACACACACACACACACACACACACACACACACACACACACACACACACACACACACACACACTAACAGAGGGAATTGTGTATTTGGGTCCGAATGTTTTTAAGAATACTGAAACCATGAAACTAACTTAGTAAACTCAGTCGATGATCATCAGATCTGCCTCGTCAATATGTCCTGGTACTGAATCACACGGCTGGGTGACACTCCGAAAACAGTACCTCACAGTACGTAGAGACATTTACACAACACATACCTGAATCAGTCAGAACCGAAAGAACCGAACCTGCAGCTCCACATACAAACATAGTATAATTATACTAATAACACTTTTAATACCACTACTACTAATAATAACAACAACTGACACCCACCTAACCCTCCCTGCCCCCACCTCACCCACCTTGCCCCGCCCCACCACAACCCACCCCCACCACCTGTAATCTAGTGTAGTAGCTGTTACCTTGTTGAACTCCACCGGGCTGAAGATGTCAATCCTCTCTGAGAAGAGTTTGTGGATGTTACTGAGCAGGTTAGTGTCCATCGGAGCACTGTACACAAAACAGAAGTTACTAGGTAGATTTAACCTCCAATCAATCAATCAATCAATCAATCAATCAAACACTTTTAAATCCTGCACACTTTCCTAAATGAGATGAATTATGGTAATAAAACAGACCTTAAAATACATTCTGCTGTCTGTGGTTAACAGGGTGAAGTGTTTATTTACGCTATTACACGTGTGAGTGTGTGTGAGAGCGCGTGAGAAACAGAGTGTGCGAGTGTGTTTGTAGTGTGTAGTGTGTGGTGTACCTGGGTGTGTAACTCGGCGCGTAGCGTATCTGCTGTCTGGAGCTGCTATAGACGGAGAAGGTGCGCTTGCTGGAGTCGCTGCTGTGAGCTTTTCTTACACCTTCTTCATACAGCAAACCGACCTGCAACACACATACCATACATACCATACAAACCGTATATACCCTAAACCATATATACCATATACCGTATATACCATAAACCGTATATACCATAAACCATTTAGACCACACATACACCCCATAAACCGTATATACCATAAACTGTATATACCATAAACCGTATATACCATAAACTGTATATACCATAAACCGTATATACCATAAACCGTATACACATGACTGATAAGAGGTTAGAATACGCCATCAGGGCAGCAGCTCTACTTCTTCATCCTCTCATCTTGGACTGATTCCACACCTACAGCACTACAGTGATCTATCGCCCCACTATCGCCTCAGGTACACAGTGGTATTACAGATAGGACGGGCCGGATAGCTGGTTAGCATGCTAACTTCAGAAGATATCTTTGATACTCCACACATGGACGTGCGTCAGCGCTGACTGGAATTTAACATAACTGCAAACTCCTGAAAAATCTGAACTCATGGCCTAGCAGTCATGTGGATCTCCAAAAACGAGCTGCCAATCATTAATGTGTAGAGTGTAATATTAACCGGAACATCTGGTTAGCTGTAGAGTGATGGTGCAGAGGGAGGTGTGGCTGTATTAAGCAAAAGCTCAGCTCTGTATTAAAGTTAGTACCTGAACATCGATGGAGGTCGTATCCTCAACAACCCTCTTCATCACCGCCCGCACATTTCGGGGCTCAATGGTGTTCACCCAGTCTCTGGTCTCCACACTCTTCCTCAACATCTGAGAGATTATTAAACCCTGAACCTAGAAGTGAACACACACACACACACACACACACACACACACACACACACACAAGCACACGTAGCTCAGAATCAGAATCTCAGACCATTTCTGCGGGACGTAGTGTGAAAGTCTGCACTGTCAGAGCCGCACAGCTCCAGTTATTGTCACCTTCACGTAGTGATTGAGCAGCTTCTGTGCTGCTTCTCGAGCCTCTGCACACAGAGCTGTTACTGCAGTCACTGGAGAATGATGCTTTAGAACCGAGAGGAGAACACAGGAGAACAAGTTAGACATCTTTTAAAGATCAAACAGATTTAAACAATAAAAGACAATAAATAAAGAAACTAACACTATAAACAAAACTACCTCCACAAGATCAAATAAAACCAGTAACGTTTAAGGTGTCAGACTCTCAGTTTAACACCCTGTGTCGGGTTAATCCTACATGTTCAGATACTCTAATATCACAATGTTCATCAACACGTTATACACTGTTCAGCTCTAGTCCACTGCGTGACGTATACTACTGTATGTCTATATGGGACTATAAGACAGCAGCCTGCTATACAACTGCATCCCCTGAACAAAACAGTGCCTGTGCAGCTTCCAGGCAGTTTCCAGGGGATGTGGCAGTGACTCTACAGGCCATACACAGAGTCACGTCAAGCCTGAACCTCCGGGATAAAAGCTTGTGTAGCCCAGAAGGACTACCTAGTTAATAACGGAGCGGAGCGGGAAATAGAAAACCCGGAGTGGAGCTGGAGCGGAGTAATTACAGAACGCTTAAAGCGGGGACCAGAAACATCTGCAGCTCCACATACCACTTCGCAGGTGTTTGCTATGGTGTTCCAGGTGGTCGCTAGAGTGTTGGTAAGTGGCTGCTTAGAATAATTGCATAAGAATAGTGTTGAGCATCACTAACTCCTGACCAATTACAGATGTTCTCTGGGGGCTTCAATCAAGATATTCACACGATCCAACAAATAAACAATTTTGGTCAAAATGAGAGTTCGGAAGAGGTCGGAACACTGGGAGTGTGTGTATGGTGCAGCTGTAATGGACTTGTTCAGGATGAAGAGTGCACCTGTACAAGGAACTGTTCGTCCGTCAGCGTGAGGATGTAGGAGATGGTGGAGGTTTCGTAATCCAGACAGAGACGAGAGAGCAGCAGGAGCAGAACGGGAGGAGTGGATCCGCCTCGGTCTCCGGCGCTCTCGCAGAACTGACGAGACGACTGACAGATAAACTTAATAAAACTCACCACCAGCCCCTCTCTCACTCCCTGACTGCAGAACTCCCCCTGAAACACACAGACAGGCAGGTACTCACTCAGTCAGTCAGTCAGTCTTACTTAGCAGAACATAAACATCCTTTACACACTCGCCATCATACACCGTGTAGTGGGTACAGATCATTACGCACATGCATGAATATACAGGCACAACTCCGAACTTACTAGTCGGGAAAACGGGAGAAATACAAGATTCCAAACTAGGGACGTTTTGAAGTAAAACTGTGATATTTCTGATCCATACTGCAGTTTAAATGTGACTGTTTTCTACAAATTACAGCTCAACCTGCTGAACATCTCTTAATCTCAAATACGACCAAAACCGCTCTGCAGTACCTCATTCACTTCCCTCTTCTTCGATTGGGATCACACAAAAAGTGACCCGTGATGGGCCAAGCATTTTTGCTGAAGCTGAACCTTTTTCTACTCAGTCTGTGAGAATCTGTGGCAGCAAAATCGAACTGAGCCCACAAGAATCTGCGTCCTGTCACATGATACAGGGCTATTTTGGTGCAGAATGCACTCTGCTGTCTGGACGTGGCCTTAAACATGCTAACACAACGTTACACGATGTGAAACTGCAGCTCCTGGGATTTAAAAATTCCACTCTTCTATCTAAAAATGATTGATCATTCAGTCAGACTACAAACTGCTACTCAGAGAAAACTCTGCCTTCACCTTGAAGTAGGGCTTGTTGGAGAAGGTGATGTCCTTCGCAGTGAAGAGATGCACTGAGGCTAATACAGACTTGATCTGATTCAGGATGGAGTTGGACAGAGAGGTCAGCAGCTCAGGGAGACTGGGTGGAGCTTCTTTCCCCGGGGGACCGCTTGCCGACAGAGGACCGCCTCCTGTGGTGCTGGCCCCGCCCACAGAGAGCCGGGGGGCTGCCAGGGCCTGCCGGACATCAGTGAGGCTGTCCAGGTAGAAACTCTGTAAGGCAGAGAGGTACTGTTTGATTCTCTCTCTTGCTGCCTGGACAACGATCTCGGTGCCTTGGCTTGGCACAGCTGAGCCAGGTAGGAGCTTAGACACGGCCTGGAGCCTGCGGTGGAATCGGTCCAGCGCTCTGACCAGTAAGGAGTTATCTCCGACCCCTTTTTCCTCCTGAATCCGCCGCTCCACCAGGGAGAAGTATCTGGCCGCCAAGGTGTCCACAAACACCAGCAGTTTGCTGTTAGCCATCTGAGGGATATTTTTGGAGGCCAGTTCGCCCTCTTGTGGACGGTTGATGAACAGCTCCTGATACGAGGCGATGACCAGACACAGGTTACTCACAAACTCGTTGCAGCCCCGATCAATAAACTCCAGAATATCCATCCGGGCCGCTGGGGAGAGAAAATGATTGGATGTCAAGGATTCAGTTGGAGACGTGGGACCGACTGCAGTGCTCAGTTTCTGGGCGGAGACATCAGGGGCTGAATCTCTAAGCTCTGCCTCCAGGCCCTGTAGGTCCGCCTCCAGCCTGGTTTGGGCGTGGCTCAGGAACTTATCACAGAGTTCCTCGGCTGGTTCATCCAGCTGAAGCAGAAGCTCCACACATTCTGACAGCTCCTTAGCACTCGTACCGCCATCCCTGAAAGCACACACACATACGGCACAGGCTACAGATTAAACACCTATAGAAAACAACCCAGCTTAATAGAGCGCCACTGTTACTTACATCAAAACTGTATCTCACTTACATCAAAGGTGTTCAGATGTAAACAGAATCATTCAGAGTGGTTCGGTGTGAAACACTCGGTTCTAGATAAAGTCTAGATAAACTGTTCACAGTGGTGGTGAAGGTAACCACACGTCCCCCTCTAAAAGCTCCCTTACAGAAAGTTACTACATGAGATGGTTATGAATACGCTGCCTGATGTCTGAGACGCTGTTTATGACAGTTTGGAGAAGATTAAACTCCATTCATGGTGGAGGGATACATGCTACAGGGCGCTGTGAGGTAAAATAGTTCCCCAAAGAAAACTTATTATTTCCAGGTTTTCCAGATTTTCCCATCATCAACATTCCATATAACACTCAGAAGACACGTGTAGGTTCACTGGTGGTTTAGAGGTCTGTATGTGTGTTGTAGACATGGTGACTAAGATCAGTACAGGAATTAAACTGGACAACACTAGTTCTTCCACCGACCTCACTCTGCAGTATTACTCCAACCCTGACTCACCTGAATTTCTGCCGTAGTTGTTGGGCGAGCCGCTCCATGATGACATGGCAGTCGTCCTGGATGCCCCTGAAGGAGGGCATGTGGCTGTACTGCTGCAGAACGCAGCGCGCCCGCCGGTGAGAGCTAACAGCCTGAGCGTATGCCTGCAGCTCCAAACACTTATTTAATCGCGCCGGGAGCTCAAACAGGAACTGTAGCTTACGCAGGAGAGTGTGAACACCTGCACGGAGACGGAGAAAAAAACAGACGGGAAAAAGAGAAAGAGGGAAAAGATGACAGAGAATGATTTAAGAAGGAGACAAAACAGAAATAACAACTCCTCATTCTGACAGACTGTAATACACTACAGGAGGTGTAGGGGGCGATATGACCCACACGGTCATTCTGACAGACTGTAATACACTACAGGAGGTGTAGGGGGCGATATGACCCACACGGTCATTCTGACAGACTGTAATACACTACAGGAAGTGTAGGGGGCGATATGACC
>CM067490.1:29286981-29325899 GCA_034552555.1 Semaprochilodus insignis | reverse complement strand
ATCTGTAGGTTTAATGTAGTTACTGAGGTAAATAATGTGAATGTTGGGGTACATCTGTAGGTTTAATGTAGTTACTGAGGTAAATAATGTGAATGTTGGGGTACATCTGTAGGTTTAATGTAGTTACTGAGGTAAATAATGTGAATGTTGGGGTACATCTGTAGGTTTAATGTAGTTACTGAGGTAAATAATGTAATTTTGAGGTAAATCTGTGGGTTTAATGTAGTTACTGAGGTAAATAATGTATTTACTGAGGTAAATCTGTGGGTGTAATATAGCTACTCAAGTAAATAAAGTATTTACTGAGGTAAATAATGTATTTATTGAGGTAAATAGTGTATTTACTGAGGTAAATCTGTGGGGTTAATACAGTCCCTGAGGTGAATACATGGTTTTATGTATGTTGCCGCACTAAATAATGTAATTACTGGGGTAAATCTGTGGGGTTAGTGTAGTTACTGAGGTACATATGTAAACGTTGAGGTAAATGTGAATGTCTAATGTACCTTATTGAGGAAAAGCTCTGGATCGAAATTAGCTCCGTTGATGTCGCAGGGTTCCGGCTCTTGCTGCTCCTGCAGTTCCTGCGGCTCCGCGGTTGAGCCGTAGTACAGCCGGAGGAGGCGCCGCTTCCGGCCGGGAGAGGAGCAGCCCGACTCGGCCTCCATTTCACCCGGTTATAATCACTAATAACCCTTAAACTAATCACAACAAGACCTCTAATAAATAACGCAGGTCCCGGTAAACTCTCTCAGGCGGAACCAGAAAGACTCCCGAGTTTCTAGACAGAATAAACAGCAGACTTCCACAGAAACAGTACCAGGGAAATGGAGTCCAGTAGCCTTCAAAATAAAAGTCTTGCGGCTTTCAAAATAAAAGTCCTTCAGAAATGCAATAACATCCAACTTCCTCTTTAGGACAGAGAGTGTTATTATTAATTAAACACCACAAAAACAGTAATAATGTGGTGCAGTGGGTTGTGGAAGACTATCTTAAGATTACTGTATCCTTTTTTAAAGCTGTATAAAGACGCTTAAAAAGTTCTAAACCATATAAAAACAAATTTGTTGCAAATGCATGTAAAACCGATTCATATGTGATGTTAATATTCTGTAGATCTTCAAGTTTGTAAACTAACTGAGAAATGAACAAAGGACAAATATGATATTCAGAAACCATCAAAGAATTTGCCATAAACAAAGTCAATAATAATAATCATAATTATTTCCCTTATTTATTTTATCTATGATAAATGGCAAACACACACAGCCAGAAGTAAACGCTTTTGACCAGTTTTTATTACTTTTTCCCAACTTGTGTTTTTGAACATGAAAGGAATTAACAAGGAAAAGCAAGCTTGAATATAAATATTGCAAGTTGTACGTTTATTTAAATATTGATATACAAATCCAAAACGAAACAATACTATTTACTGATAGGTACACCGGGGAATTAGTACAAAGTGAGAATAAAAAGTTAATGATGCATATTGTAGTTTAGTTAATATTACAGTCACTAAGATTTGGTAGTGCACATTAGTCAAAGTCACAGAGAATATCAGGGGTTCTTCATGTAGACGAAAGCAGAAATGATGACATCACCGTTCAGACACGGCTTACAGACTCGAACGCTCATAATTCCGTCCCAAACCGGGTTTATAACTTGACTCAAACACAGACAAAACACAAACAGGGTAACAGACACAATGTAAATACAAAAAGGCACTTTATATTGGTCATAGTAGGAGGCTCAATCTCTACACTTACCAGGCTGTAGACAGATCTGTTCGCAGACACAAGTGCATATGTGACTGTTAGAGCTTTATAATACAACATAAAAGCCTTTCTAGTGTGTTTGGCATCTCTGACCTCAGCTGTGGAGCGAGCAGTGTGTTAACGTACAGCAAAGCAGGTCTATATTAGAGGAATACACCTGAAAGCAGCTGCTCTACTGTACATGTAAAAACTGAGTGGATACAACAGCAGAAGTGAAGGTTATTAGGAAAAGCATGCATATTCCACCACGAGTAGATTAAACACTCAAGGCTGGATTCCCAGACTCAGACTAAGGTGTAAGGACAGACTAAGAGAGATTTCCATGATCCATGTTTGGGAAACCAGCAAGGATAACAGAACACAGCTTAAACTGGCTTCTAGTTGAAATTTTCCATTCCACCTTAAATGATAGTTTAATGCAGCAGTTACATTCTACACAGACATGTGATCTCAGGGTTTGGACCGTTACGAAATATACCAATATCAGCTAGAAGCCAGTTTGAGCTGGTTTTGTTAACAATCAGTCTGTAGGGATATTTTAGTGAAGCACATTCACGCCGCAAGTAAACGGTAGTAAAAGTCCAAAAATACACTATAAGGTACCTAGTTTACTCACAGCTCCACATACAAACAGTAACGACTGATTAGATTTCTCCTGTTTCCACATTCAGAGTAAATACAGATCAGCAGAGTGATGTGATCAGGTGTTCGGACATTCAGGTAAGTTGTTGCAGGTCACTTTGTCAGGATTAGAGCTGTAAACAGGTTTACATTCGCCACTAGGCGCTGAGAGAGTCAGGATAACTACCTTCTTAACTCGCCAGACAAGGCCAAGACTGATCCTTACGGCTGCGTCCAGACAATGAAGGTCCAACTTCTGGGATATTTTCAATGTCTTATCTCAGGACCAATCCTGAGCACCAATAATATACTGAGCACCGACAAGATATTTGACCTTAAGTTTCAGAGAAATGACCAACACCACGATCTGATCTGATACTGAACGTCTATCAGAAACCGATCTCAGAGTTTGGGCCAATACATAGCAGACAGTGATATCTGATCTCAGGGTTTGGGCCGACACAGGGCAGATACCAATATCTAATCTCTGGGCTTGGGCCAATACCAAACAGACAGTGATATCTGATCTTAGGACCCGATTGACATGAAACTTCTGTGTCTGATTTTAAGGCGCTAAAAACCCCAATAACTGACATTATCAGCCAGTTTAATTTTATATTAATATTTTAGATATTCATTTTTACATTTCAGTAGTTGGTTAAACATGACGGATATTACGATCAATTGTCAACTGTGAAATATGAAATACATTCAGTTCTCAACAGGCAAAAAAAAGTTGCCAATTATCTCTGCAGTATTTACACAGCCACCGACAAAACAGTGGGTCGTTGACACCAGACGATATAACAGGCCAACTGAGAAGTTGACTGGGCCCCAACAGAAGAGGTCCATAGTTACTTTAAACTCAACACTAACACGCCATATTACAATTGAACATTTACTGCACCTAGAATGAAGCTGTCATTTCTGAAAGGTGAGGTTTTGTTACAGCAGAGATGATAGAACGTTCTGTGTGCTTCCTCAGTGCTGTTAGTCTGTAAAGCCCTGGAGTACCGCAGCAGCAGCAGGAGGAGGAGAAGGTAGAGGCACTGGTTAAATTAGTGCAGCGTCACAGCACACGCAGCTTTCCAGCACTACAGAACTGCACACTTCAGCTCTGCTGCTGCACTGGCGGTTTGGTTTGGTGGGTCTTGCATAGCTGAGATTTGCATTCAGGAGAGAAACAAAGACGTTAAGTTCTCTCGTTCCTTTTCAGCTCTTTCGCTTCTGCTTTAGAAACGGGCAGCATCGTTTCTCTGATCTGAGCTGAGGAGAAAATCACATGACAAAGAGAGCCATAACTTAAGCCTGTGACATCATCAACATTATAAAGTACATCGTTATTTATAAACAGTGATTCAACACTTCGATTTTAGTAATCTTGGTCCAGTCTCTGTCCACTCCGACGACAGTGTGGGTGTGCATCTGAACGGGCAGGTGTAGTTTTGGTCTCCGGGCTGAAGGGGGCAGCTTTAGTTTTCAGCCCTGCTCCAGACTGTCTGTCACCTGAACAGTAGAGTAAGTGGGCGGAGCCTGACGGGTGAAGAAGGAGGCTGCTCTCTTTGGCTTCAGGCGCTTTATCTCCTTACCTGAGAACACAAACAGGTGGACAGTTAGCTGAAGACGATGGGTTAAATCGACTCGGCTGACCAGCCACACTTGTCGAAACGGAGGACACCGGGGGATTCACTGGACTATCGCTTCAAAACCCAATGTTAATGAAAAGATGGACTCAATCAACCTCTCGGCTCGCTTGCTGAAGTGAACCCGAGTGGCCTGATTAGTGGATCATCAGGAGACTGCTCCAGTTCTGTTCTGATTTGCCGTCTGAACTATTTTACAGGCCTTCAGGCTTATCATCAGGAACCGCCCTGAACAGGTGTGAAAGTGGCACTGAGATGCTGCAAGTATGCTACTGTATGTAGAACAGTCGGCGCTGCTCACCGTCATCCACGTAGCTGATGGTGCTGAGCGTGTGCACTCGGCTGCAAACCACGCTGCTCTGTCTGCGCAGTCGACCCCGCCTCTCCTGCGTCCGGTCACCGCCCACCTGCCCCGTAGGCGGCTGTCTTGCAGATGTGTGTGAAACGCTGGCGTCTCCGTCCGTACCTGTGGCCGCCGCCGCGTCCCCTACTGACCTCAACTCTACACAGAACTCGATCAGACCGCTCATCAGCTCCGCCTGGACAGGACAACATCAACGACAAACAGGAATAAACACAAACAACAACAAATAACACTGATCCACACACACTGTTCCTCACACTTGCCAGAAAAGACCACACCTTAACTTCTAACTAGAGCGACAACTAACGACCGTCCAGGTTATATATGCTGGGAGCTCCATTAAACTCTACAGAGCTGCAGCTCTCCGGCATCTCTCACCTGTTTGGAGTAGATCTTCAGTAACTTGTTAACAGGTGTGCCGTCTTCCTCCCCGTCAAACTCCAGCCACAGGATGTGCGAGTCCCCCTCAGTCTCGGGGTACGAGTGGTCCCAGGACAGCTCGGTGAACCGCAGACCCAGGAGCACATGCTGAGAGAGAGAAAACAACACAGGTCAGTTAGGAACCCTCGGAACCTTCTAGATCTAAAGGCCTTAAAGTAGAAAATATATGTATCACTTCTTATTTCATAGAATCATAACGCCCGTGTTTATACTCACAAAAGGATTCAATTATAGAATACGACCCAATCAGGACTGTTCTCTCTGAAGTATGTAACCAGATATAGCTGGACGAGCTCTCCTATTGGTCAGAACTGAAGGCCTTTCGTCTGACTGACCCATGCTGCCTGTGTGTGGTGTGAGCAATATGGCAGCTTGACTGATATGGCTCACATGTGGGGCTTTCATATATTCAGTGTTTGTGCACATAGTGGTTTGTCCTGAAGTAAAGGCCCAGCTCTAACGGTCACAGTTCACCACTGGTACGGGTGGTCAGCCTTTCCTGGAATGGCGTACAGCAGAGAACAGCCTGCAAGTGTTCTGACCTCTGCTAACCTTTTGTACAGATTATCTTTGAGCCCAGTTCGGAGGTCAGGAGGGCGTCTCCGTTGAACACCACTGAGTCAGCAGAGCAATGTGCTAATCTTCAGCTTGTGAAAGAGGAAGTGCTTCTAGCTGGACAGACACTGTATGACCTTTACAATCCAAACACATTCCTTAAACAGAGCATCTCACCGAACTACAGTTTCAGAAGGGTGGGCACACCAGCCCAGCAGGGGCTGCAGAGGAACTTCAGAATTCACAAAGGGGGCTTTAAGACCTTTACATGGCGAGCACGGTCTAAGTCCGTACACTTGATCTTAGCCAACAGTATGTGAATTAGGGTAAGCGTGTAACTGTCTCTATGAGACACCGTGTCTGTCCGTCTGTGTTCGGTGCTTTGTGTCATGTGGAGCTGCAACTCCAATAGCAGCTCAAACTGGGTTACGGAGATTGGAGCTGTGCAGCGTCTGATGGAGCTTCCAGCACATTGTACTATGAACACTAAAACACACCCCGTCACGTCTGGAGTGAACGGCAATAGCACAGTAAAAACCATGTCCAAATATTTCACATTCCTGCATGAACGTTCAGATAAGCCCGTCTGCTAAACGCAGACACCACACAGGAAATCAGTGTGATGAATGTAGATTCTAGTTTGGTGACGGTTGTAGACCTTAGACTCCAGTTTAGTGGTGATTGTGGACCACAGACTCTAGTCTAATGGTAACTGTAGACTGCAGACCCTAGACTCCAGTTTAGTGGTGATTGTAGACCACAGACCCCAGTTTAGTGGTTATTGTAGACCATAGACTCTAGTTCAGTGGTGATGTAGACCCCAGTTTAGTGATGTAGACCATAGACCCCAGTTTAGTGGTGATTGTAGACCATAGACCCCAGTTTAGTGGTGATTGTAGAACATAGATCCCAGTTTAGTGGTGATTGTAGAACATAGATCAGAGTTTAGTGGTGATTGTAGACCTTAGACTCTAGTTTAGTGGTGAATGTAGACCACAGACCCCAGTTTAGTGGTGAATGTAGACCACAGACCCCAGTTTAATGGTGAATGTAGACCACAGACCCCAGTTTAGTGGTGATTGTAGACCATAGACTTTAGACTCTAGTTTAGTAGTGATGGGAAACTTCAGACTCTATAGCGGTGACTGTAGATTGTAAACTCCAATTGAACACAGACTGCAGAGCGTAAGATGTAGTTTAATGGTGACCTCAGACTTTAGTTCACTGATGATAGTAGACCCCAATTTAGTGGCAGGTGCAGAGTGTGAGAGTGTACAGACCTTTTCTTTCGTGTCCATGACATAAACTCCCTCCAGACTGATCCCCACACTCACGCTCTTCCTCCCACCGCGGTGCAGGATTCCTGCCGCCGGCTTATCGATCTCACCCACGAAGAATGCACAGCTGCCAGAAACAAAAGCGCTGCAAGTCAGGTAGCAGTCCCACAACCTTGGACACAAATGTGTCTGACATGTGGTGCAGACAGACATGAGGCACTAAACTACACTGACATGATAAACTCTAACTCCTACCAGGGCTGGCTCTGTGCTCCCAGGCTGTACGAGTGAGCGAAGGGGGTGTGTTAGTGGAGGTCACTGATAGGCTGTTTCTGTACTGTCTGTGTTCTGAGTGAGCTTGGAGGAGTCGGGTAAGTGAACAGGACTGACTGAAAGGGAGTAAAGCCACCGAGTCCTCTCTCTGTTTCCTCTGAAGAGGCTCTGACAGGAAATCAGCGCGATTTTTCAACCCCTTGATGTGACGCAGCACACTGTGACACTTCACCAGCCAAACCTGTTCCCCTTTAAAGTAGGTGGTCCTTACCCTTAAGACGCTCTCTGACTGTAACGGTTTAACTCACTGATGAGGTCATTAGTGTGATGACCATTCGAGAGCTGCTCACAGAGGACACTGATCTGATCAGTGTTCTGTGTTCAGTACTGACCCATAGTAAGGCAGTGCGTGGGAGGTGCTGAGGTACTGCCTGATGAGCGCTGCGGGCTCCTGAGGCCCGCTCAGTGTATGGTATTCCTTCAGCAGGCTCTGCTCAAGCTCCGCGTGACGACTCCCCCGCGACCGCAGGCTCGAGAAAAATCCTCCAGAACCCAAAACCACGTGCGCCGGCAGGAAGGAGGACAGCTTCTTCTCTCTGTATCAGAACCGGGGAGACACAGCCGAGACTGACATCAACTCCAACAGTAAAAACAGCCATCAGTTAGTGGAAGCACAAGGTGGGTGTTTCTAATAAAGTGGCCAGTTAGTGGAAGAACAAGGTAGATGTTTCTAATAAAGTGGCCAGTTAGTGGAAGCACAAAGTAGGTGTTTCTAATAAAGTGGCCAGTTAGTGGAAGAACAAGGTGGGTGTTTCTAATAAAGTGGCCAGTTAGTGGAACCACAGGGTGGGCGTTTCTAATAAAGTGGCCAGTTAGTGGAAGCACAAGGTAGGTGTTTCTAATAAAGTGGCCAGTTAGTGGAAGCACAAGGTAGGTGTTTCTAATAAAGTGGCCAGTTAGTGGAAGCACAAGGTAGGTGTTTCTAATAAAGTGGCCGGTTAGTTTGCAGTGTTTCTCAGCGTACTAAGAGGAAAAGCGCATGTGACCAGTTTTACGTACCTGATGAGCGTAATGAGTTTTTGGTCATCCAGCCCTGTGCCGCAGTCTATGGCACAGCTCAGCGCTCCGAGTCGGAGCCAGTGCTCCGGGTCACATGGATAACGACCCTCAAGGATATTCAACCGGGCTTCATCGTACAGAAACCTCAACACACCCTCATCATCTATCTGCAGGACACAAACCAGAAGAGGAATTTAGCAGCACACCTGCGCCAGCCGATATCAGATAAAAGTTTAACAGGGAACCTGTAACTGATGCGGAAACAGGAGCTTTACCTGGAGTTCCTTAGACCTGGGATAAAAAACATTCCTCCTGTACTGGAGACACGGCTCGTCTGCAGACAGAAATCACAACAGGTTACATCAGTGTTCAGTCCACGGTGTCTTTGTGCACCTTCCTCATCATCACTGAGGACATAATTCCCAGATGTCTTGTCTGCTTTATTTAAACTAAAACACTTTTCCGCTTGTTGGATCATGTGAATATCCTATTTCAACAAAACAGGATATTCTGGAACACCGGAGCTTCACCGGAATACAAATAACTGACTATTTAGAGGCTCATTTGTATATTCCAGCCCTCTGTACGATCAGTAGTGCAGTAGGCTCTACCGCACCTATAGAGATGTCCTCTGAGGAAGCGTCTGTGAAGCGGTACAGCAGGTCCTGCCACTGCCGGCACAGTTTATACGGCTGATGTTTCGGCTTCAGCTGCAGCTCTGAGGCGGGAAAATTACAGGAAGTGAGAGAGGAAGAAGGAGAAACACAAACATGTTCCTGTAAATACGGCTGCAGAAAGCTAACCAGCGCTCTGGAAACTCTCAGACTTCAACAACGATCATGGTTTTACCCAGTAACGGTGAGCAGAGCCAGAAGGCGAATGCATCCTGATCCGAATCTGGAACATGGAGAGTCTGCCGGACCATCCGACCCAACTCCTGCACGCACACACTTCCCACACCTTCCACACACAGCTGTACCGCACTGTCACTCACCAGATACACCAACACGTCCTGAGCTACAGAGAGAGAGAGAGAGAGAGAGAGAAACATTATTCCCAGGAATACTGAAGAGACTATATCCTGGAAAACTTGAGTTTTCCCTCACTTTCCTGAAACCAGGTGTTTTGCTGTTCACTCTGCAGCCCATATACAGAACCTAAACTGCAGAAACAGCCTGGTCTGAACTCACTGTGCCTGTGATGTCATATTTAGATATATTTACATATTTACAGCCTGTATCCCTTTAGCTCCTCCCACTCCTGCTTAAGATATAGACCAGTTTGGAGTGGACAAGCGGAGAAACAAGCGGAGCGGAATGGACAAGATCCACTGAACAACCACAGAGAACATCTCCTTGTGCTGCTGGAGCCCAAAGCAGGAACGGAACACAAATGACCTCCACGTTTCCAGAACACCACCGTCGAGGACATCCTTTAGGACAAAACTGAAACGCGTATAGTGCCTTAACAAGCAGCACGGCTGCAGGACCACCCTCACCTGCGACGACCTGCCGACATTACAGGATGAATCTTACATAAACAACATTCAGCTCATAGACAGCGCCACCATATTAGCCTGTACGACTGAGCTGTTCTTCTGGGTTATGAAAACGTTCCCACACTGTAACTCTGGCCACTTAATTGGATCTTGGAATTGTCCGACATGCGCGAGTGACTCAACAGCCACGATTGCAGACATTCAGTAAGCAGTGGTGTCCTCCATGAGTCATCCTGTTAGTGCAGCACCATTAGCAGACGGCTGCACCACGCAGGACTACATGCACGCAGACCGTTTGAAGACCTTAACACCACGTCCTTAACACCACGTCAACGTCACCAAAGACTGCAATGGTGTCGTGCCAGACTGTCATGGAGTGACTCAGAATGGCAGCGGGTCATCTTCAGTGACGAGTCCCACTTCTGTCTTGGTGGATACGACCAACAAATCCGTGTGTGGAAGCACCGTGGTCAGCACCAAGATGAACGCTTTGTTGTCACGAATCACACGTCCAGAAGGCCCGGTGTCACTCCACCTCCACCCCTACCACACCATCTGCAGGAACTGTGTGAGGATATTCAAGCTGCATGGGATGGATTATCACAGGACACCATTAGGAACCTCTACAACTCCATACCGAGACGTCTGGCATGTTGGGTCAGCAAACACGACGGCCCGACACCATACTGAGAGACACTACTTCTGTATGTGTAGCTCAATAAATATTGATCATATCAGTTTAAATTTATCATCATTTATTGTTCCTGGTGACCTTTATCTTCCTTCCCAACAGCACTGCAATCCCACACCTCCTTCTGGGAGCAGCTATTCTTTAGACAATGACTGTATTCATCAGTCTTTAAGGCACAGTAGAAAATAAAGAGAAACTGGAAACTATTACACACACGAGTGAACTCTGAACTCTGTCACTACATACAAACTTTAAAAGTAGATTCAAAAGATGAAACATATGATGAATGTCTCATATGGGCCCTTTAATCCGGGAGTGTTTGTATGTGAGGGAGGGTTTAGGGGCTTTAGTACTGACCACGGGAGAGAGAGGAGGCCACGCTGCCGCGGTGAGAGTGGGACAGCTCCGGATCCGAAAACTCACACTCATCTCCATCCATCTGAAAAACGGCACAGCAGAGTAAAAACCGGGATTAAACCGGGATTATCCAACCTCAACATAATCTGTCTGGATTAAACAACATTTACAAAACACACAACAATAACACCGCCGGGATTAAATGACTTCACAAGGGACACAATGTAAACTGGAATTAATCAGCCTCGTTTACATAATGAATGACACCATAATTTAATCTCAGATTAAAAAACACATATCTTAAAATAATCTCAGTATAAACCCACCCAGACAAAGTTACTTCAAAATGTTTACCTGTCTGGATCATATAATAGTCACAATATTTACCTAGCAAGAATACACTTCTTATTAATCTGCCTGGATTACCATAATTTAACAGGAAAATTGGCATCTAAAAAGCACCTATAATCCCAGCTGGATTAAATAAAACCCAAAAAACAAACAGTGTCATCCTGGCTGGAATAAATCACAGTGTTGGTCAGGATTAACTGAGACCTTTACATTAAAACATCAGTCTGTCTGGATTATATGACTGTGTACAAGCACTGTGTTAACATGCTGGGATTAAATAAGATTATACAAGAGTGCGGATTGGAATATCAGGACTAAACAATAATTTAAAGATCATAAAATTAATCTAAACTAATATTAATGTTATGTATTTAATCTATTGGATTAGCTTTAGCTTTGTTCCACCAAGGTGCATTAAACTTGCGGGGATAAACTGTAATATTTGGGTTCACTATTGGAATTTTCCGTTCCATCTTAAATCCATCTTAGGCACCAGAACGTGCTGCACCATTTAAGGAGGAAAGGAAAATTCCAACCAAGAGCCAACTGTATCTTGTTTATTAGCATTAGCATGCTAGCTAACGCGACTCGACCGCCGCTATTTCTAGACACAGTCTTTAGACAATAGGTTCTAGATAGCTTTCCTCAACTGCATCGATCACGATGTCCCCAACAGCTGAAGACAATTCCATTACACGCCGTTAAAGCCCGTTAGAAACTCCGAATTCCAAACCAGTTAGCTGCAGTTAGCTTAGCACAGCTGCCTGTAAACACCCCACACTCACCGTTATCGATCCGTCGTCCGACTCCTCAGTCACAGATCACTACCAGCTACGAATTGGAACAGGAATCAACATCTAAACAATCAATAACTTTAAATATCGGATCGTTTCCTCCGAGCGATGTTACAGAGGCAGTGGCGGAGTCACTGCCGCACGGCGCTTTGGAGCGCAGCGGCCACTAGCGGCCGGAGAGGATACCGCAGCACCGCGCCCTCTGCTATCAGCGCCGCCTACCGGCAGCACGGGGACTGGCACCCTAATGACACAATATACTGAACACAATATCCTCTAAATGTAAATAATCGATTATTTTCCTGTGTTCTAGATAAAAGCAGCGTTTCCGGGTCCTGTTAGCTTTAAGGTACCCGAACGGTGACGTCACCGGGCCGACAGAAGCAGCCGCGTGATGAGACATAATTAGAAACTGAGACCTAATAGTTTCCACATCTATAAATAAGGACTAAAAATAAAGTTATTTGTCCTATCCTGTTCTCTCCTGTCCTGTCCAGTCCTGTCCGGGCCGACGTGTTAGGAAACTTGGAGAGAGAGGAGAGCAGTGACGTCATTTGTCTTCTTCAAAACACGTTCTGCGTCGCCCCCCAGTGGCAGACCTGAGGAACAGCAGCAACCCCAAAAAACACACCGCAAAAAAACGGTTCCTCACTGAAGTCCGGTTGTTTGAGCAGACTGAGTGTTGTGTGATCTGCCCGCTGTGATCTGCCCACTCCATCACAGATCAGACACAGTTAACGCTGAGTTTCTGTCTTATTCCGGACTAACTAGAGCTGCAGCACTGCTCTGCCTCAGGGGGGCGCTGGAGCGGACAGGTTCGCCCAGTCGGTACATCATAACTGTAACTGTGATCAGGACACCTCTGATACACCTTACAGTGAGAACTAACACACCTGTAAACCTGAGAACTCACTCTGAGTGTTCAGGAGTAAAGAGTGAGTTATCACTGACCTCTCCAACAGGAGACAGAGGAGGAGGTGAGGAGTATGAGCTCAGTTACTGTGTGGAAGATCTACCAGTCTGGAGAAGAGCATCTCTAGAAGAATCTGTAACCAAGCACTTTACTGCCACTGAAGCTTCAGCACCGCTGTGGTGGGCGAGTGAGCAGCCAGCCAACATGGGACCCCCGAACACCAGGGGGTGCTTCACACGCTGACTACTGGGAATGTCTACACTCCTCATCTTCAGAACCACTTTTGGTTTCCTTGAAAGTGATTTACTTTATGTGAAGGTTCTTTAGAGAACCACTGTTGTAAAAGAGATGTGGGGGTCTGAGGAACATTTTAAACACCCTTCCTGCACTGCAAAGGTTCTAGGAAGAACCCTGAAGTTGATCTAGAACGTACATTATTACATTATTTACATTCTACTGGTCTTTAGGGATGTCGATACATATACTGTATATATAAGGTAGTGTGAAGGTTCCTGCTGTTCTTACATCGCGTGTAAAGGTCCTGATGAACGGACTGAAGGAAATGACCCAGAGTGACCTGGAGCAGCGTCTGGTTCCACTGAGTTCCGTTAGAAGCACAGCGTTTTGAGTACCGCTGTAGAGTTCTCCTACTGGAGATACGAGTTCTGGTTCCTACAGCAGCGATTATAAAGAACTCTATTAGCGTTCTCCTGATCCCGAAGAGCCAAACAAATGAGCCTTCTTAAAGGGACATTACGAGGATCTAGTAGAGGACAGTGGAGGATCTATTCAGCTGGGAAGATCAACTACATCAAACCCTGCTGTGATCTATAACACGTTCACCAATGAGGAGGGTTCTAACACTACTGAGGAGACTCTTTATTCTGTGGTTCCACTCTAACTGTTCCGCTTTACACACATACTCTGCATGTTTTATGGAGCACAAGCATTGGCCTTTTCCTCCGGTTCTGTAGAGAACCATTGTGGTGAATGAGATGTTTGGTTGTGAAGAACCTCCAAACGTGATATAGGCTATAAGTACAACCCCTAAATCAGTGTAGAACCTTTCCATTGTCTGAAGGTTCTTTAAACTGTTAAAAGGTTCTTCACACTCACTGGCACTTCAGGGAACTAAAAGTGGTTCCTCTATGGCAGGGATGCTCAATCCTGGTCCTGGAGATCCACCACCCTGCAGAGCTTAGCTCCAGTGATAATCCAGCGCACCTAAATCCAGGTAACGAAGGCCTTCAGGGCATCTGACAGATGTGCTAGATCGTAACTCTCCAGGCTGGTAGATGTCCAGGACCAGGATTGTCCACAGTCCTCTTCAGCATTGCTTGGAGAACTTAAAGAACCTTTTCCATCGTGTGTCCATTTGCCAGATAGCGATTCAAAACAGTTCACCCCCAAAAACTCCGCCTACCTTCAGTATACATCATCAGAAGGTGCTTTGAGTCTTTAAGCTGTAGAGACGCCACAGCGCTGCTGTAGCAGGAGAGCAGGCACGTTTACAGCAGCTGTACTGAGGGATACAAGCTTAGTTTTGGGTGGACTGTCCCTTTAAGTTTAAAGGGTTGATCTAAGAACTCAGATTAAAGAGAAACTACAAAACAGGAACCAGTTCAAACGTCATCAAACTTTATTTATAGAACTTCCTGGATGGTGAAAACACTGTCAGTCACCTCAACACAGAGGAAACAGTACCACTGTTTAAAGGGAAACTCCACCAACTTTTCAGAATTCAGTGTGTGAGGTGTAAACAGAGTGATTGAGAGTGGGTTTGGTGTGAGGTGTAAACAGAGCGATTGAGAGCGGGTTTGGTGTGAGGTGTAAACAGAGTGATTGAGAGTGGGTTTGGTGTGAGGTGTAAACAGATTGATTGAGAGTGGGTTTGGTGTGAGATGTAAACAGAGTGATTGAGAGCGGGTTTGGTGTGAGGTGTAAACAGTGTGATTGAGAGCGGGTTTGGTGTGAGGTGTAACAGAGTGATTGAGAGTGGGTGTGCAGTAAGATGGTTCAGATGTTCTGTACAGTGGTGGTGATGGGAACCAGGGTTCTCCATGTCTAGAACACACATATAGACATTCTATTGACTATCTAGAACCACCAGTGAACCTACACGTGTCTTCTGGGTCTTATATGGAATGTTGATGATGGAAAATCTGGAAAATCTGGAAATAATAAGTTTTCTTTGGGGGACTATTTGACCTCACAGCACCCTGCAGCATGTATCCCTCCACCATGAATGGAGTTTAAGGCTGAAATCTTCTCCAAACTATCATAAACAGCGTCTCAGACATCAGGCAGTATATTCATAACCATCTCATGTAGTAACTTTCTGTGAGGGAGCTTTTAGAGGGGGACGTCTGGTTACCCTCACCACTGTAAACGGTTCTGATTTTATCTAGAACGTAGCGCTTCACACTGAACCACTCTGAATGTACATCTTAACCAGGAATTCTGTGAAGCTGGTGGAGTTTCCCTTTAATGCTTGTCAGAACCCAATTACACAGAGCAGCGTTAATAACTCAGGCTTTAGAAGGTGATGAATATAGGAGATCAATAATCTGTCTTCATATAACTCTATAAAATATTCATAAATAAACAAACGTCAGAAAACACTCAGAGTAACGTCCGGCAGAGGTCCCGGACCTTTAAGGCACTGCGGCACGTCAGAACAACTAAATACATTCATCTGGACCGAGCAGAGATACCTGTGATACTGACCATCAGGGTCCGGAGATGACCTGTCAGATCAATTGCTCAGAATTAAAGATCAATACAGAAACAGAACCGGGCTCTCGTCCAGCACGATGACCCGTCTTTGGCAAGAAGAGGAAATAAAACACAACAGTTCATCTCTCTACAGCAGGTTCTCCAGCAGGTTCTCCTGTAGAACCGAGTGGAGATTAATGTTCTGTGCTGGAGAACGTTCTCCTGATGAGGATGATGATCAGAAGGCACTGTGGTGTCCGGTGCTGTATTAGTGACCTGACCGGGTCCTCCAGCATGTATCCCAGAACACCCTGCAGCTCCTCACTGCAGCACACACTTGTCCTTGTTGCTGTACTTCCTGCGGCGGAGCTCCAGACCACGTTCCAGCCGCGCGTCCTCCTCCAACGCACTGAAACACACACATACACACACGCACACATACACACGCACACACACACGTTTACACAGTCATGTAAAGAAGAGGACGAACACACACCTGGGGGGAGACTGAAACACCTCCCTCACTACAGAGTTTTCTGGTGTAGTTCCACAGTTCCACCAGAGAGGGCTCCAAATCCCCAGACCTCACATAGTGCAGCTGTAACTTCTACTGCACTGTGTGCTGGTGGTGCTGGAGGAGGAAATTCACTCAGGTATGTGGACACCAGCACAAAGTGGTCCATAAGGACAGCTGATATAGCCCACCATAGAGCCCCCATGACGTTCACTGGTTCCTACATCCAGCTTCCTCACTGGCCGGAGGTGACGGTGTACAGGTTCTTATCCAGTATATATACACCTCTATCTCTGAGCTCATACTGTCCTAATAAAGCGCATCTTTTAAAATGTCAGCAATAGAATGTGGAAGAAAACTTTTTTTTTTTTCAGTTTCGTCTTTTTGGCCCACCACGGTCAGCACCCCCACACCGGATGAGCTTAATTTAGCTGTAACTACAGTAACAGTTTCTTCATCACAGAGAACCATTAACCAAGCAAGGGACCCTTCATGCCCCAGAACAGGGTGCACAGTCACACTGGTAGACCCTAAAATGCCATGTGGAAGGGTCATCAGAGGGACATCAGTCCCAGACCAACAGCACTGAATAACCTACACACCTATAAATAAACCCTGAAACTCAGACGGACGTTATTCACCCGTCGTGTCAGGGAAGTCGGACAGAGCTGCGACGTTCCTCTCCTTTCCCTAAACAAACTCTCTACCGCCCCCCAGTGGCAGCACACCGACATCCAGCTGACTCTTTACCATGAAACCTCACAGCAGTCAGACTGGAGTGAGAGCACATAAACACTCCACAGTACACAGCAGCACCAGGGGCTGGTAAAAAACAGTACCTGCACCCAGAAGGAGGTGTGGGATTGCAGTGCTGTTGGGAAGGAAGATAAAAGTTACCAGGATCAATAAATGATGATAAGTTTAGACTGATGTGATCAATATTTATTGAGCTACACATACAGAAGTCTGTCTCTCAGTATGGCGTCGGGCCGCCGTGTTTGCTAACCCAACATGCCAGACATCTCGGCATGGAAGTGTAGAGGTTCCTAATGGTGTCCTGTGATAATCCATCCCATGCAGCTTGAATATTCTTACACAGTTCCTGCAGATTGTGCGGTAGGGGTGGAGGTGGAGTGACGCCAGGCCTTCTGGAAGTGTGTCGCGTGACAACAAACCGTTCATCTTGGTGCTAACCACGGTGCCTCCACACATTCGTTGGATTCGTTGGTCGTCTCCACCGAGACAAAGCGGGACTCGTCACTGAACATGACTAATGTTGGGTCAGTCAGGTACAGTGTTAAGGCCCGTCCTTGCTTAAGTCACATGTGCGGTCGAGTGTGAAACTTGAATCATTAGCATGTCTCACAATGTCAAACCCACCCACCAAGTTTGATTCCTGTGGGTTGGTTCCTTCTGGGTGCAGCTTGTTTTTGATGATGAGTGTATATTATACAGTAACAAGGTGTTCACGTGTAACACAGGGAGAGAACGTGTCACTGAACTCTGGTTCACTGTGTTGCTGTTTAGCCAGACTCACCCTCTCTCTTTAGCGTCCATATCTCTGACCAGCTCGTCCCTCTGATTAACCAGATTGACCAACTCCTGCAGGAGGAGCTGCTCACGGAGCTGCTGAGCTTCACTCTTCTTCCACTCTGCACGGTTACACACACACACACACAATATCACAATAACAGACACAATATATTAAGTATACTTACCAGCCACTTTATTAGAAACACCTACCTGGTAGCTCCACTGTGTAGGTGTAAAGTTACAGGCTGTAGTCCATCTGTATCAGCACAGTTTACCCATCACCTGACCACAGCTACTGACCCCTGGACCCCTGCAGTCCAGTTACTATGTGGGTAAAGGTCCATTCTCAGCACAGCAGTGACAGTGACATGTGTGTGTGTTGGCGGTGTTTGTACACACGTCAGTGTTGCTGCTAGGCTCAGAGTGGACAGTCCTCCCAAACACATCCAGAAAACAGCTCTATGCTCAGAAACTGACCACTGATGAAGGACTAGAGGATGACTGACACAAACTGTCCATCAACAGATGATCTGCAGCCTCACTCTACACCAACATGGTGAAGTTACAAGGGGGTTCTAATAAAGTGGGCAGGCAGTGTCCAAAGCAAATGTTTGATGTATAGTGTAGTTTTTGTGCAGAGCAGCTTCTGAACGGTACCTTCTACAGCCATCATGGCCCTCAGCTCTCTGGTCAGCAGCTCGAACCTTCTCTCCAGATCCTGCTCCTCCTGCCTGCAGACACACCACAGGAACCCCACCATGATCATCACAGTCAAGTCAGTGTCCAGATCACTAATCAAACAGTAGCAACGTTCTGCTCTTACAGAAGCTCCAGGTGGTCCTGTCTCCGGATCAAAGCGTTCTTCTTATTGACCAGAGTGAACCACTCCTGGATCAGCGTCTCCTCCTCGTCTTTATCACTGCCTGCAGAACACATCAGAGAAACTTCACACAATCCTCAGAGCCTTAACACTGTAGAGCTCCGACACTGTAGAGCTCCAACACTGTAGAGCTACAAGACTGTAGAGCTCCAATACTGTAGAGCTAAAACACTGTAGAGCTCCAACACTGTAGAGCTCCAATATTGTAGAGCTAAAACACTGTAGAGCGTCAACACTGTAGAGCTCCAACACTGTAGAGCTAAAACACTGTAGAGCTAAAACACTGTAGAGCTAAAACACTGTAGAGCTAAAACACTGTAGAGCTCCGACACTGTACAGCTAAAACACTGTAGAGCTAAAACACTGTAGAGCTAAAACACTGTAGAGCTAAAACACTGTAGAGCTCCAACACTGTAGAGCTAAAACACTGTATAGCTCCAATACTGTAGAGCTAAAACACTGTAGAGCTCCAACACTGTAGGGTTCCAACACTGTAGAGCTAAAACACTGTAGAGCTAAAACACTGTAGGGTTCCAACACTGTAGAGCTAAAACACTGTAGAGCTAAAACACTGTAGAGCTATAACACTGTAGAGCTCCGACACTGTAGAGCGTCAACACTGTAGAGCTCAGACACTGTAGAGCTCCGACACTATACAGCTAAAACACTGTAGAACTAAAACACTGTAGAGCTCCAATACTGTAGAGCTAAAACACTGTAGAGCTAAAACACTGTATAGCTCCAATACTGTAGAGTTAAAACACTGTAGAGCTAAAACACTGTAGAGCTAAAACACTGTAGAGCTCCAATACTGTAGAGCGTCAACACTGTAGAGCGTCAACACTGTAGAGGGTCAACACTGTAGAGCGTCAACACTGTAGAGCTCCAACACTGTAGAGCTAAAACACTGTATAGCTCCAATACTGTAGAGCTAAAACACTGTAGAGCTCCAATACTGTAGAGTTAAAACACTGTAGAGCTAAAACACTGTAGAGCTCCAATACTGTAGAGCTAAAACACTGTAGAGCTAAAACACTGTGGAGCTAAAACACTGTAGAGCTCCAATACTGTAGAGCTAAAACACTGTAGAGCTAAAACACTGTAGAGCTCCAACACTGTAGAGCTAAAACACTGTAGAGCTAAAACACTGTAGAGCTCAGACACTGTAGAGCTCCGACACTATAGAGCTAAAACACTGTAGAGCTAAAACACTGTAGAGCTCCAATACTGTAGAGCTAAAACACTGTAGAGCTAAAACACTGTATAGCTCCAATACTGTAGAGCTAAAACACTGTAGAGCTAAAACACTGTAGAGCTCCAATACTGTAGAGCTAAAACACTGTAGAGCTCCAACACTGTAGAGCTCCAACACTGTAGAGCTAAAACACTGTAGAGCTAAAACACTGTAGAGCTCCAACACTGTAGAGCTAAAACACTGTAGAGCTCTTGAAAGCAGAACTTTTTAATTCCCCCTTCCCTCCTCACTCTCTCCCCCAACTCTCTCTCTCTCTGTCTCTCTCTCCCTCCCTCTCTCTTTCTCACCTGTCTCCATCAGTTGTCTCAGTTTGCGCTCCACCACAGCCGCTCTGCTATCGATGTGTTTCTGTTCGGTCTCCAGAGCCTGCAGCTCACTCAGAACGTACTGACTGGTGTCCTGTAGACGCTGACCACAAACAGCACACAGACAGGACATCAAAACAACAAACAAACAAACAAACAAACAACACATAGACAATACATATATAACAACAACAAATAAACAGTACACAAACAGCACACAAAATAAACACAGAATACAAACAAACAAACAAACAAAGACATGGACAGTACATAAAAACATGGGGATGGAGTGATGAGAGAGAGAGAGAGAGACAGTAACACAGCGACATTGTTTACAGAACACACCACAGAACGGAGGAGAGAGGAGAGCAGGAGCTCCATTTAGCAAACAGAAAGAACAGAAATCTGAGAGGAGAGTCAGGAAGGTTCTACGTTCTACTGACCATGCTGTCCTCCTCCACCCGCCTGGACCGACTGTCCACCTCACAGCTTTCTGTAAACACATCACTCACACATCAACATCTGATCATTTAAAGATGGAGAATCACATGATCAGTAAACCTGATAGAGACGAAACGGGTTCCTGATCCACACTGGTTTACCTGATTCACCTGCAGGACCGCCGGACTCCCCAGTCCTGACCTCCTGTCCCGGAACACAGAGAAGAACAATCAGAACACGCGCCGGAGGTTCATCTGAATCACCTCTGATTGCTTTACTGAAACATCTGAACCTTCAGACCACATGACCCTCAGCTTCATGTCCATGTGGATCTGTCACTCCGAATACCTCACCGTGTTATCCACGTTACTCCATATGAACAGTGGTGTACGGAGGATCTGTTCTGCTTTTCCGGTTATCCTCTTTTCTTTAGTGCGTTTGTATATTTTTGTGCATGTAAACGTTCTGCAAGGTTCTAAAGCCCAGAGTACACGCCAGCATGAGAACCTCTCTCCCACGGAAACCATTTTTCCCAGCTGCCTGAAACGCCTCACTGGAGTTCCAGCCCTGTTACAAGGTGACATCATCTCGTAACATAGTCTTTACTGCCCGCCTCACAGCCTCACACACAGCAGCCACTGCCGGCCGGGAGGAGTTTGTTCAGTGTAGTAGCTGGAGTGTGTGAGCTCGGCCAGATCAGACAGAGCTCATTAACACAGCCAGCAGAAGCACAGTATATCACATCGCTGCACCGGTAGTTGTTTATGTTAACTGGTAAACGCGGAACACGCGGTGGTTCTGTTTTCTTTACTATGTTCTAGATACTGTGATACACAGGGGATGGTGTAAAAGCATCTTTTGGGTCGTGGTGGGTGCTGGAGCCTAACCCTACGGTCACTGGGCAGAGGGCAGGAAACACCCTGGACAGTCCATCACAGGGCAGACACACAGACATACGCTCACACACACACACACACACACTCACACCTCGGGGGGGCAATTCATCATCTCCAGTTCACCTGGCTGCATGTGTTTGGACCGTGGGAGGAAAACCAGAGCACCTGGAGGAGGAAACCCACACAGACACGGCAGTAATGACTCCAAACTGACCTTGCTGTGCTGCTCCTGGTGGTCAGGTTCTTCCACAGACTCTCCTTTACTCTGTGTTCTGTGTTTCTTCAGCAGGTCTGCATCCCTCACCTGCCCCAGGTTCAGTCTGGACGTGCTTGGCCGGGGCGGAGCGACCGGAGTTTGCCCCACCTCTGTCCTCTTCTCCTCCGTCCGGCCCACCCGTTTGGCCCTGGGGGGCGCCACCAGGCCACCGTTTGGCTTCCCGTTCTCGCCCTGCACGTGCGTTCCATTGGTCTCTCCGGATAGAGCTCCGGCCTGCAGCCGCTGGGCGCAGAAACGGGCGGCGGCGTCCACGTCCGGACCGCCGGGGGGCTCTGCCACGCCGTAACTGGACTGGCTGCTGTTGTGCTCGATCTGCAGCACGCTAAGCTCCTGACCGGTGAAGTGTGTGCGGATCTGGCTCAGGTACGTCATCACGATCAGCCGGTCAGGAACGGACAGCAGGACCATGTCGGACGGCTCCAGGAGACGAGAGATGCCCAGACCGGCGAACTCATCAAACGCCTGCAGAACAGAAACATAAACAACATCAGAGTTTAATGAAGAGCTTCATCTGTAAACACCATCAGTAAATCAAGCAGAGATGGAGTTACTCACTCGCTTGTTATTGGACTTGATGTCGTGAGGCTGCAGCGCATCAAAATCACTGAAAAACAGCATCAGAAGAACGTTTACACACACTCATCATCAGGAGAACATCTGCTCCCAGAAGGAGGTGTGGGATTGCACGGCTATTGGGAAGGAAGGTACTGATTTGATCGATATTTATTGAGCTACACATACAGAAGTAGTGTCTCTCAGTATGATGTCGGGCTGCCGTGTTTGCTAACCCAACATGCCAGACGTCTCGGCATGGAGCTGCAGAGGTTCCTAATGGTGTCCTGTGATAATCCATCCCATGCAGCTTGAACATTCACACACAGTTCCTGCAGATGGTGCGGCAGGGGTGGAGGTGGAGTGACGCCAGGCCTTCTGGACGTGTGACAACAAACGGCACTAACAGGATGACTCACGGAGGACATCACTACTCGCTGAATGTCTGCAATCGTGGCTGTTGGGTCCCCTCCTTGCTTACGTCACATGTGCGGCCGAGCGTGAAACTAGAATCGTTAGCATGTCTCACGACATCAATCCTACACACCAAGTTTCATTCCTGTGGGTTGGTTCTTTCTGGGTGCAGACGTTCTTCTTGATGATGAGTGTCACTTTTTATGTAGAACTAGATCTAGAACTCAGCTCGGGTGCTCACGCTGCTCTTAAGGAGAACCAGCCAGTGTGAGCACCTGAGCTGAGTGAGAAAAACGCTCTGCCTCCCCAACACCAGCGCCGCACATTTAAAGGGAGCGGAGCGGGGGAGAGGGAGGAGAGATGAGCAGCACACTGACAGAGTCTGGATAAGTTTGCATTGTCTGTTGTGTTTGTGGTTTGTGTGGAGGAGACAAAACAAACAGGAAACAGCAAGGAAAGCAGGAAAACGTTCCAGGCCTGTA
Source organism: Semaprochilodus insignis (assembly GCA_034552555.1). Lineage (NCBI taxonomy): Eukaryota > Metazoa > Chordata > Actinopteri > Characiformes > Prochilodontidae > Semaprochilodus > Semaprochilodus insignis. The sequence goes on along the minus strand of CM067490.1, from coordinate 29,303,023 downwards.
AAATCACTCACATCTTCTCAGGGTGGAAGTGGTGCAGGATGGCGCAGAACGCCAGGCCGTTCCTCCAGGAAGTGCTGAAGTTAGTGACCTTCACTCCTTTGTAATTCTTAGTGATCTCCTGACACCACTCCAGCAGAGACTGGGTGGAGGTCACCAGACCAGAACTGGGAAGAGGAGAAGATACCTGCAGAGAGAGAGAGAGAGAGAGAGAGAGAGAGAGAGAGAGAGAGAGAGAGGGAGAGAGAGATCATGAAGAGGGTTTTCCGGGATTTCATTGTCTGGAATTCTGATCTTAAGTATCCAGACACACGATTCATCTGAAATCAACACACTAATGAGGTGTCTGTGCTGCAGTAACAGCCTCAATGCTGGAACATTGCTGCGAGGATTTGATGGAGTATTAGTGAGGTCAGGTACTGATGCTGCACTGCTGTGATTTAATTTAGTTAATTTAATTTGGGTGAGAGTTTAGGGCCATGTTGTTTGCACACAGAGGAATTTGTCTTCTGCGTTAAACCCATCCGGGAAGTGAAACACCGACTCACCCACTCGCCCACCCACACCCACACCCACACGCACACACACACGCACGCACACACACACACACAAGTGAACACTAGGGGGCAGTGAGCACACCTGCCCGGAGTGGTAGGCAGCCCGATCCACGGCGCCCAGGGAGCAGTTGGGGGTTAGGTGCCTTGCTCACAGGCACCTTAGTCGTTACTGTCAGTTCATGAAATCGAACCAGCGACCCTCTGGCCACAAGGCTGGTTCCCTAACCTCTAGCCCAAGACTGATTGTGAGAATTTGATCGAGTACTAGTGAGATCAGGTACTGACGCTGAACATTGTTGTGAGGATTTGATTGAGCATTAGTAAGGTCGGGTAACGATGTTGAACTCTGCTGTGAGGATTTGACTGAGTATTAGTGGGGTCAGGTACAGATGTTGGATGGAGCTGCATCACTCCAGAGAACACGGCTCTGCTGCTCCACAGCCCAGTGCTGGGGGGTTAAACCCCTCTAGCCCACGCTTGCCGCTGGGCATGGCGACCTAGTCAGTACTTTTCAGCCATGGTGTGACCTTAGGGTGCTAAATTGAATCACTAAGGGTGTGTGGACAGAACACCGTGTTAATATTCACCTCCTGTTCAGGTGCTGGTGCGTCTCGTCCTGATTCTTCTGGCTTCTCCTGCAGGCTCACTGGTGGTGGGACTGTTTTCTGTCTGCTGCGTTTGGGTGCTAGGACAGCCGGTGATGTTCCTGCAGTTGGCTTATTCTGGAGCTGTGGGCTCTCTGCAGGAGGCTGACCTTCAGTGTGTCCAGCAGACCCAGCTTCAGTGGCAGGTGATTGAGAAGAATCATTTGCTGATGATCTAGATCTGCAAGAGAGAGAGTGATCAACATTATGGTATACTGTACATCCTCAGACACGGAACAGTTCAGCTGGTGTCCAGCTGTCTCTTTTATGCTGTGGTGTGCTGGGAGGAAGCATTAAAAAGAGGGACAAGATGTGGCTGTACAAGCTGGTCAGGTGAGCAGGGTCAGTTGTTGGTGCGGAACTGGACTCTGTGGTGAAGGTGGCAGAGAGAAGGACACTGCACAAACTGCTGTCCATTATGGATGACGATGGGCACCCACTGCACACCATCATTATGGACAAAAGGAGCAAGTTCAGTGGCAGGTTGCTGTCACAGAGCTGCTCCACAGACTCAGGAGATCCTTTGTCCCGAGAGCCATCAGGCTCTTCAACTCTTCCCAGGGGGCCGGAAGGGGGAAGAGGATAGATGAGGACTGAATCTCTTCTGTTAAATCAGAGGTTTATTTATCGGCACTACTGACACTTTACTGTATATCCTGTACATCTGCACTCCTGGACACTCCAGACACTCCTGGACACTCTAGACACTTTACTGTATTTCCATTACATCTGCACTACTGGACACTCTAGACACTCTTAGACACTCTAGACACTCCTGGACACTCTATACACTTTACTGTGCATCCTGTACATCTGGACTCCTGGACACTCTAGACACTCTTGGACACTCTATACGCTTTACTGTATATCCTGTACATCTGCACTCCTGGACACTCTAGACACTCCTGGACACTCTAGACACTTTACTGTATATCCTGTCTATCTGCACTCCTGGACACTCTAGACACTCCTGGACACTCTAGACACTTCACTGCATTTCCAGTACATCTGTACTACTGGACACTCTAGACACTCCTGGACACTCTAGACACTCCTGTCTATCAGTTCAGAGCTTAGCGTCTTTGGGGTCTGTCACCATTTCAGGTCAACAATTACATTACTTTAATAATACACTCCTCGAACAATAGAACAATAGCTGCACCCAGAATGAACCAACCCACGGGAATGAAACTTGGTATGTAGGATCGACATTGTGAGACATGATAATGATACAAGTTTCATACTCGGCAGCACATGTGACGTAAGCAAAGACTGCAATGGTGTCACGCCAGACTGTCATGAAGTGACTCAGAATGGCAGCGGGTCATTTTCAGTGACGAGTCCCACTTTTATCTTGGTGGAGACAATCAACAAACCCATGTGTGGAGGCACCGTGGTCAGCACCAACATGAACGGTTTGTTGTCACACGTCCAGAAGGCCTGGTGTCACTCCACCTCCACTCCTACCGCACCATCTGCAGGAACTGTGTGAGAATATTCAAGCTGCATGGGATGGATTATCACAGGACACCATTAGGAGCCTCTACAACTCCATGCGGAGACGTCTGGCATGTTGGGTTAGCAAACATGGCGGCCTGACGCCATACTGAGAGACACTACTTCTGTATGTGGAGCTCAATAAATATTGATCATATCAGTCTAAATTTATCATCATTTATTGTTCCTGGGAACCTTTATCTTCCTTCCCAACAGCACTGCAATCCCACATCTCAGATGCTAAAATCGATATATGGTAGTATCCCTACTTTAAAACAGAAAACAAACACGTTCTCTCCACACTTAAAGCTGGTTTATGGCTGTTTACTCTGGTGAACAGATCTCTACTAAGCAGCTTCCTGAAATAAAACGTAAACATCTCCTTCATGATCCTTCATAAGCAGATCTTACGAGCTGTGAACCTGCTGTTCTACCACCATGACAAACATCATGTCGCTTCACAAACATCGAGCAACAGAAGGCACAGGTTTCAAAGGACATCCAAAGCACACACGGGTCAAACAAACGAGTTTAGTAACGATGCGACAGCTGAGCTTTCTAGTTACGACATAAAGCACAGCTTTTATTCAAACTTACAAATCATCCAGAACTGCGGACGGTTCCAGCCTTCCTATCTGAACCTCTTCGTTTTTCACCTTCCCATCCAGCTCCTCTTGTCCGGCTCTGACTGCTGTCTCCCTGGTCTGGCTCGAAGGAACAGTCAGGGGTGGAAGATCAAATTCAGGTTCTACTGAATCAGCTTCTTTTGTCTGCTTTGGACTTTCTAAAGCCTCGTCTTTAGCTGCTGATGCCAGGGCATTCCCTCGGTCATCCCTCAGCATATTCTTGTCTGGCGACTCAGGGATTGTCTCGGTTAGGTTTTCATATCGCTTCATATCATTTGTGTTCAGCTTGGCAACATCTACGCTAGCTTCCTCGGATGTCACCAACGCTGGCAGGTCAGTGACTTCAGCAGCAGGAAGTTTATCCCGGTCCACCGATAGATGGGAACATGTGGTAGCGTTTGCCTTGAGTGGAAGGGGTGGAGTTGGGGGTAGTTCAAAGTCAGACTCGGAGGGAATGAGACGCTTCCTGGTACGAGGAACTGGAACAGGGACACTCTTTTCCCCAGTCTCTTCGGTGTCCTCTGCCATTTGGCGAATCTTTGCCATCAGGATTTGCTCTTCCGAAACATCGGCGGGTTCTTCGGTAGGTTCTTTTACAGGCTCTGGAGGTATCTCAACTGTGGGTGATGGCAGAGGCCATGGCACCACGGAACTTCTTGGAGAGACATCCTTTCCTGAGCCAGCCTCCTTCTCCATTTTCACGTCCTCTGGCTGTTCCTCAGAGGGAACTGCGGCTATGGCCTCAACCAGGGAACATTCTGTCTTCTCTTTCTCGGTACTTCTGTCAGTGATGCCCTTTCTGAGCTTGACAGTGCCCTCAGTAGGTGAGGAGACACTGGATAGCCTCAGGTTATCCTCATCCTTGATCTTGTTCTCCTCCTTGGCAGCCGGCTCAGTAATATCCCTATTTTTGTTGCGCTGTAGAGGAACCGGAGTGTTGCCAGTAGAGACAGCCTTTGTGTTTTGGTCGATGGCCTCGGGGCCGACCTCCTGTAAAGGAACTGGACGGGCTTTCTCTTTCTTCTCTGTTTGAAAGGATGGAACATTTGCAGCTTGGGGAGACATGGGTTCCTCTGCTGGAGATCCCTCTGATACTGCTGCAAGCTTTGTACTGACCAGTGCAGCTGGCAGGACAGGAGAAATGTCCGGTTCTATCAGCTGTAAATCCTTCGGGCTGTGAGAAACAGGACACCAGTGAGCAACGAGAAGAGTGGGAAGGAATATGACCATGCAGATCACAAGCACTACTAAACAAGCGACACCTTCTGAAAGCCAAGCCAAACTGGGTGCACACTTTAAGCACTGAGCATGTGGAGTGCAGTCCACAGGTAACTGGACAGTGAAGCAGTTCTGTGGTGTAGTGTGAGTACAGCACAGTGGTCTGGAGATAAAGAGCTTTAATTTGAGCGTTTACATTTATACTGGGGGAAACTGTGTCTGGTGCCTTTTCACTGCACGGTACAGCACGACTCGATTCTACTCGCCTTTGATACCCGCTTCTACGTTTCCCACTACGGACACTGTATCCCTCAATGTAGCTGGTCACAGTGATGCCCCATGAAACATGCTGTTACATGAAAGAGACAAAGGCTACGTCTGCAGCCAACCAGATTCATTTCTCAGATCTTTTGAGATGACTGTCCACACTGTTATTTGCAAGTGGTCAGATCGGACTTGTGTGTCCAGACATTACCAGTGTATATGCATAGACTGCTGTGGTAACGATGTAGACAACACAAACACGGATGCAGAAGAGATTAAGTGCATCATCTCGCTCTCTGAACAATCCCAAATTGCTCTCTTCTATAAAGCAGCTGAGTAGGAAGTAGTGCTCTTCTTGAAACGCAACACTTGCTTCACTCTGGATTTGACATCGTCTACATTTGTGGCTTTGTAACAGGCACATGTGACACTTTGAAATCCGATTTTAGCGCCAGACAGAGACACATCTGTAAAACTATGATTGCAGTCACATTTCAAACCTCCTCCACATGTGGTTGGGTCTGGAAAAATTGGATTGTATGTGTTTTTGCTGTTTAGACGATGAAAAATCAATTTGGATAAAACCTGGATATCCCGAAACTCGTATACGATAACCTGGTAGCTGTTAGCATATGTGTTTAGAGTGATGATTTTCTCTGACCAATCAGGAGCAGCCTTATTATGTCACCTTTCGGTATCAACTCAGCTCTCTTGGAACTTCAACAGAGCTGCTACCAAAAACAGTACCAGGTTTACCTAATGGAGAACCAAAACAGGAGAGCAGAGGTGAGTCGAGCTGGTCCTCTCTACATCACCCTCTCATCACTGAGGGCCAGGAGAAGGAAAGTAAACTGAGCTTAATTCAAACTGAGGTTAGTATTTGTGTAGCTTGTGAATGATTTGCGGTTGATGACCCAGAGACGGTGGTTATCTTCCCTACAGATGCTCTACCAGCCTGCAGATGCAGCCACTTTCAGTTCCCGATTTTGAGGGTTTTCCTTCCTCCTGTAAGTAAAATGCATCCTCAGGAAGTTTCGGGTGACTGACTTGCTCACTTTAACCCTGATAAACTCCATACTTGCTCAGGGCCACTGAACTGATCTGCAAGGAGCTTCTCATGAGTTTGGAGGCACTTGGTTCCACCCTACTAGGCTCACGCATCCACATTAGACATACTTCCATCGAATGAGTTCCTGTATCCTATCCCTCTTCCCATCACTCTGGTGGAGGTATATCTTCAGCTCCTTTGTCTATAAGACGTTACAGGTGTTTATGTGTTTCCTAGGAAGATATAACCCGATTTGTTTGTACATTGTGGTCATATAATTGCTCGTGCTCTAAACATGGCTTCTAGCGTGACGCATTGTGCAACACCTGTTTCCAGCTTGCAGCGGAGGTTTCGAAACCTAATCTTCAACAACCGCGCAAGCATAAATGGTGCAATTCCGTCTCAGGAAGCCACTGCCCAGCAGTAACGGAGGACATGATGCTACTGCAACACATGCTCAACAGTTTTACACACTCTGAGCATCCACAGTTTCTGAACTACGTGTAGGAACCGGACAGAACCGGAAGCTGCCTGGACACTGCTCAATGCATCCGTTGATCAAATGCATCGTTAAGCTGTAATGGCTTTGCATGGAGAAACAACAACAAAACCTTCAGGCGCTCAGCATCCACAGCGTAACAGTATCATCCCCACCAAACGCCGCCCTCAAAGACTCAGCACCCCACACGACGGCCTTAGGAACTTACCCATCATCCATATACAGCTCAGCCAGCCACACTGTGCCTATATCCTCCTGACCCGTCTCAAACTCCAGCTCATCGTCCAAAGCTTCAGCCTGGAATAAAGGCCTAGGAAAAGCCTCTTTCTTCTGGAGGTCTTCACCTTCGTTAACATCTTCACCTTCATTAGCCCTCCCTAAGCATTCCTCACTTGCGATCATATCCAAATCCACTTCTGTTAACGGAGGGAACTCTTCCATGAAGGAAACCGCAGGCACATTCTCATTATCCATGCTTTTATCAGTTTCTGAATTTGGGGATGACTCTCCATGCTCATTCTCTTCGGGCTTTGGTTCATCAGTCCTGGTTTGGCTTTCCAGTTCCTCCATTTCTTCTTCATGTTCTGATCTCACACCGGTGCCCGTTTCAGTCTTCGGTTCATGTGTCCCGATCTTGTTTTCCAGAGCTGGAAGTTCCTCCGTCATCTTTTCTACACACACTCTTCTCTTACTAGCGCTCGCTTCAGGTTCTGCTTCAGAGACTCTGATCCCTCTCTCAACCTCTGAGGCAGCCAGCCTCAAACACTCCACCAGGCTCCTTCCTGACGGCTCTGCCGGAGGCTCCATCCTGCTTTCCTCCCTCAAAGCAGAATCTTCACTGTCGTTAGCAGCTTCAGACAGGTTTGGTAATGCAGTGTCACAGAACGGTTCAGGTGGACGTATCTCGATCTCAGAGACTTCTTGGTCTCCAGCTTCAGGTTTGGCAGTTTCAGCAGGGCTTGGCTGCATCAGTATGGAGGCCACGGTCTCATAACTGGAGAATAAGGAGGTTCGGACAAGAACAGAGTTCAGAATTTACCACCGATACGTTAGTATAGGGGTCACAGCAGGCTCTGCCTTGAGCATGAAACCCGGAATGTCACGGGAGAAATATGCACATGGTACAGAATGCCGAGACTGTTCTATTTAAACCTCGCAGCTCTGAGAACCTACCGTCGCTACATCTGCATGCAAGAGCTTCAACAACAAGTGAATTTCTATACAGTCTCTAAAGCCTCTTTTCCACTGAGCAGCTGAACAGAGTTACTGGTACTGGCACTGCCTCTGGGTGCTGGAGCATCAGGGATCTTTTTACTGTGGTGCCCGTGTGAACAGCTCAGAGCGACAGGCACTAAATCTGTGTATTCTGTGTTCCACATGCGCCAAACAAGAAACAAATACAAAGAAACAAAAAGGTCCAACAGGAACTCCCTACAGGAAAGCAGTCAACTGCCTTTATTATATGCAGCAGCCTCAAAGAGTACTTGGAATTCTGTGCCATTCTCAGGAAAGCTGGATATTCAGGAAACAAAATGTAACCAAGAGTCATTTTCAAGGCCTTGTTCAGATTTTGGCATGTCCAGATTGTGTCCGGTATTGATTTTTGTTTTCCAAATTGAATTGAAACCTCATTTGGAAGAGGTGATTCCAATCAGATTTAACAGTCTGGACATTCAGAGTGTCTTCTGCATCACTCGTGACAAACAATGACGATGCCAAATCCAGTAGATTCCTGCTTACGTCGGAGATTTCTGCTCGTACACACTATGGCAACAGCAGCCCGTCGACTGAGGCCAAAAGACTGTTTGCAGTCAAAGCTGGAAGGAACGCCTGGACCGGGTCAGTTTACCAACACGTATCTTTGAGGAAAGGAGGCTGTGGTTGGCTTCCTATTCACCAGCTTCTTAATCTAATGTTCCGTTCCACCTTAAATGCTACAGCCTGTACAGACACAAGAATGTAACTGCAGTACCATTTAAGGTGGAACGGAAAATCTGCAAAACAAGCCGGAGAACAGGAACTTCAGCTCCCACGTCTATTTCCACATGGTGCTTCTGTGTGATCATTGGGGCCAGGGTCTCACTGTAAACCAGCCAATCAGAGCAGAGCTCATCTAATTATTCATGAGCTCACCAAAAAAAGGGAAACAGCTCGTTTCGCTCTACAACCAGATCATAGGGTGGAAATGGGAACAGTGTAGAACCACATCTGGGCATTTTTCACCCCAAACAAAGTCACATACCTGCTATCTAGAACATCAGAGAACAGTTTGAATGCTGAATTAATGAGTTCTATACCGCTGCCATAATGAGGAGTTCACTGACTGGCTCCATATTTAACATCACCTCTCTGAAGCTGCTGCCAACATCAAACCAAGACAGACCATCAGTCAACAGAACGCAGAGCAGCGACTTTACTACAAACATGGCATGCCAGAACCGACCCACAGTTCTCTCTGTAGTGTTCCTTCCATACCTGGTCCTGATTTAGCACCACAACAGAGCGATCAAGAAACTGTGACCATTCGCGAGAGTCTGTGCAGCGACAGTGGAAAAGAGCTTTGATATAGCAGCCTCTGATCCCATCCAGAGTCGGGAAAATCCTTCCATGCTAAAATGCTCCTCACGCAGCCGTGCAACCAAACAGTGAGTGTCCCCACTGACCCTCTGAAAGCCACCAAACTCCCCATGCCAGGACACTCACAGCCATGCAGGAGTTAAACTCTCCGTGCCTCCTTACCCTCGGTACAAAACACCAAATATCCCCCTTATCAGGCCAGGAGAAGCCTCCTCCAGGTCAGACGGAACGCCGTGATCCGCAGCAGATGAACCCAGCTCAAGCGAAAGCTCCGTCTTTTTCTCTGAGACTGATGTCTCTCCATCTTGTTGGTCTGAATCAGCAGGATGTTCAGCCTGATCTAGTTCAACCTGAGCCTCAGCACAGTCACCGCTGAGGCCGTGTTCCAAAGCAGAACGCTCCATCTGAGCTCCAAACGCCAACTCCCTGCTGGAGCTTACGGCGCTGATATCTTCAGGTTCATCTGGATGGGAATCAGCTTCTACTTCTTCTGCACTACAGCTACGGGCGGACATGAAGAGAAGCACCGTGTGAAGATCTATGACCTCTCCAAAACTAGACGTGCAACTAATGGGAGTTATCCTCCACAGACTGTTCGGAGCGGAGGACCGCCAGGATAGGTGACGATTAAGAAAACCCATGCATGCACACCACACTCCATGCAGTGACTCCAGAGAACTTCTCACACTCACCCGTTATCCACCAGAGCCCGTGGAGCTTCCAGCTGGCCTGGGCCCACCTCCTCATCCTCTTTCTCCGTAACCTTTTTCTCCAAACTGGCCCACAGTGGACTCTCCGCTTCAGGAGTGACCTTCTCCTGTTCACCTGCTCTATCCAACTCATCATTTGATGTGCTGTTAATAGCAGGAGGCAGATTCTCTAAGTGCAGTGAGGTCCTGACGGGTGGAGAAGGAGCTGTAGACTGAACCAGGGACGGAACATCACGTTTGTCCTCCACCTCCTTCAGCTTCTGCTCTACAGTGCTGGTCTTCAGTTGTGCTTTAATGTTAAGGTAGGCATCGTCTGGTTCACTCGGCTCAGTCATCGCCAAGTCTTCTACTCTGGCTTTATCTCCTCTGTGAGGTAAGAAACACAGTGAAGATGCCAGCTTTAGAGAAGGAACGCCGACCAGCGGACAATCTGGATCATATAGATTACAGCAATCAATCGTTTGGGAAGGTATTCATCCAGGTGAGGAGGAAAAGGTCAAAGCTGGTCTTTCAAAGGGATACGACCTCACAAACGCGCACAGACACCGTACAGTCTCGAATGTAAACACCAGTTTCCCCAACACAATGCATGCAAGTGATCAGAAGACCTGATTCCTCCATCACACTTACCCAGAGTCCACTTGGAGCAGAACTCCAGCCTTACTCTCCTCATTTTCCAGATTGTCTATCGTCTCATCTTTGGTCATTTCCTCTCTAATGACTCTGTCTTCTATCTGCTCCTTTACTTTCTGCTCTAAAGTGGCCCAGATGGGATCCTCCGTCTGAGCTGGTGGTTCTCCAGGTGGTCCTGAATGCTCCTGAGTGACCCCAAGCTTGGGGGAGTCCAGTAGAGTTTGTGCTGATAAGGCTATTCGGGGGTGGGGAACGGTGGGGGGAGTGTCCGTGTTTCTGTCAGTGTCTGGCTGGGTGGGTTTGGGAAGAGGATCTGGATCCAATTTTGATTCGGGTTGATTCGAGCTGAGAGAAGAGAGAGAGAGAGAGAGAGAAGAACAGAGGAGCAGAGAGAAGGAGAGAGAGGGGAAATCAGAGCACACAGAACAACAACAACAATTTAGACACATTAATAGACAGACAGACAAACAGACAGACAGACAGACAGACAGATAGATAGATAGATAGATAGATAGATAGATAGACAGATAGATAGATAGATAGATAGATAGACATACAGATAGATAGATAGACAGAACATTATTAGGAACATTCCGGAACATTATTACCATACAGTATTCCCCTCGTTAACACGGAAATGACCATCCAAATCAGCTCACACTGAGAACACACAGATACTCCACACTCCCCAACCCAGAACCTCTTATTCACATTGAAGTCCTACTTGGAACAGAGGAACATCCCAGATAGCAAAATTGTTCCAGCCTATATCTCCCCATTTTTCCCATTTCACTGGTCCACGTGCCACAGGTGATTGATGGCACTTGGTCAGACCGCTCCCGGTTGCAAGATGTGGGCCACATCTGCACCAGATCTGGGCCTAAAAGAAGCAACCCTGCTGTATCTCTGCCAGAGCTGGACCAGGTCTGCTGTGAGAAAGGTGATGGAGAAATTATGCATGTTGTAAGTTATGTGGGCCGCCTTTGGCTCACACGCATATAGCTAGTGCCAACAGTGGACCGGCAGTGCCATATCACTGCCAGATGTGGCCCACATCCGCTTGCTATCTGAGATTAAAGTTCACGAGGACCACATGAACGTGTATGTGACTGTGGAGTCCAGCTGCCTGTAGTTTAAGCGGATAATCACTCGTGTCATTCCCGGTTTCTCCGTTATCCCTAATAACCGCAGTTCTGGACTCTTTCTCCGCCAGGAAAGTGGCATAAGTGAACACCCTCAGAAGCACCAATAAAATACGTACTAGCAAGGTATCAAACTAGTTAGCAAATAGTTTGCTAGCTAGCTAACACTAACTTAGACCCACAGACTAAGATAAATGCCTACATGTTGCTGCACACCAGTTACCTGGGCATTGTTCCTCGTTGGGGTATAGATACCTGCACTGTGCTGGTCGTTGGTTCTGACAGACACCCGGAATGTCTAAAGTGAATTTGTGCTTAATGTTTGGGGGCGGGGCTTTTAGTGGTTCTCCGCTTTTGGGCTTATCACAGCGTCTTTAACGCAGCAGAATCCACATCATATTCAGGTTTGCTGGCTTCACTGGGCCTCTTACCTGTCCTCAGGTACAGCAGTCTTGGTCACATGGCCAGTTCTGGACCAATCAGCCTGCCTCCTATCAGTCTGACCCTCAGGTGGGGACCCTTTCTCCTCTTTCCTCAGACTCCTCTCCACGCTGCCGCTGACTGAGGTGGGCGGTAACGAGGGGGTGGTCTCCTCTGCAGGAGCCTCTGTGATTCTAATCAGAGCTTTCTCCTCATCTGACCTATTCAGATCTGCAGAGATAGAAGCGCTCTGAGCCTCCGCTTCCTCTCCCAGCCTCAGAGCTTCGGCTGATTCAGGCCGAGGCTGATCTGATAAACCACTGTGTTCTTCAATAAACAGTTTAACCTCAGTCTGGCTGGACGGAACAAACTCCTCCTCCGCTTCCTGAAGGCCAGTCTGCACTCCAGCCGGCGCGGGAGCATTGAAGGCCTCAGGCACAGAAGGAATCAGAGGAGCTTTGAGGGCGAATGCTTCAGTCTTCTCCTCAGGTTTAGAGGTTGGAGGTTTAGGGTGGAGATCTTCTTCTGCGTCCTTCTGAACAAGTTTAGGTGTTTCCACCACCGTATAAATCGAATCCTCCTTAAAATCCGGCTCCTCCTCGGCCAGCGGAGGCTTTCCTGCCGCAGTCTTTGTACAGCTGTACAACGGGGGTTTGAAGACCTCCTGACGTGGTTTCTCACACCCTTCTGAAGCCGTCAGAGAAAAAGGCCATGGAGGAGGAGGAAGGGTGAAGAGCTCTGCGTCTGATCCAGGAGAGACAGCAGCCGATCTGCTCTCCCGATCCAGAATGAAGTACAGAGAGTGTGGTCAGAGCTGTGTGGAATCAGCTGAAGTTTGAGAAACACACAGAGGCAGGACGGCGCATTCTGGAGGTCAGATCTGCACCATCACCATTCCTTTATCGTTACTTTGTTAGAATTTTCAGCCCACAGCCGTTTAGCCCCACCCATTCAGCCAACTGTGGTTTGGCCCCACCCATTCAGGCTACCGCAGTTTACCCCCACCTTTTCACTCTGCAGGAGTTTAGCTCCACCCTTTCAGCCTACAGCAGTTTGGCCACACCCATTCAGCCTACAGCAGTTGGGCCAAACCCATTCAGCCTATAGCAGTTTAGCTCCACCCATTCAGCCTATAGCAGTTTGGCCACACCCATTCAGCCTACAGCAGTTTAGCCACACCTATTCAGAGACAGCACTTTAGCCACACCTATTCAGCCTACAGCACTTTAGCCCCACCCATTCAGTCTACAGAGGATTAGCTTAGCTTAACTTGGACAACAAACATGCAGACATTAATTTACATAAAACATCATACACAGACATGCAAGAGCTCAGTGACACAGACAAACAAGAGCTCACTGACAGACATGCAAGAGCTCACAGACACGCAAGAGCTCACAGACACAGACACGCAAGAGCTCAGTGACACAGACACGCAAGAGCTCACTGACAGACATGCAAGAGCTCAGTGACACAGACACGCAAGAGCTCAAAGACACAGACACGCAAGAGCTCAGTGACACAGACACGCAAGAGCTCACTGACACAGACATGCAAGAGCTCACCAGCACTGACGTGACACCAAGCAGCACTCGCTCACCCCGAAAATACATCAGTTCAGGGAAATCAACAACACAAGCTGTTCATGCACAGAAACATCAGCATTCATACGCAGAGTCCAGAGCACTCACGCGCTGACCAGTCAATGAACTAAACACACCTGGACAGCACTCACACTCCAGACTAACACTCTCCACCGAATATCACATCTCACCCCAACACACCCGGTTTGGTTAGTGGTTGAGTTGTATGATTCAAAATTACATTACAAACACACTGAACACACTGAACACACGACAAAGTACTATTTAGTGAATTAGAGACTGACCAACGTTACATCCAGTGAAGAAGTCCCGGTCACTTTATCTAGAACCATGAAAATCACTGCATGCTGAATATTACCAGAGTCCTAATTACAGAGGGACGTTCTCCAACTAGCTAGAAGGGCTGATATACTGTACTGTGTCTTATCACAGGGGCGTGAGAGGGGGTGTTAAGGTGATTGGGGGGGCTGATGTGTTAAGCAGTATATAGACAAGGTATCCACAGTGACTTAATTCTGATTTACATCAAACAACACAAGAGAACACAACTGACACACTGAACCCTAAAGTGCAGTTCTAAATTCATTAGGGGTCCTACAGCCCCCTCAGGACCCCCACTTTGCATTCCTGTTGTTTAAAATGGCTGTAGCTTGACTAGCATGTTAGCATGTGGCTAGTGTGTTAATGTGGGCTCTGTAAAGCAGCTCTTGTTTCAAATATCATATGTATTAACATGAACATATTAACACAGATATAAGACGCGTTTGGTTGTCACTGCTGGGTTTATCTGTGACCTTACGATCCTGTTTACAGCCAACCAGCTCACCAATGCTATTCAGCTAACAGGTGAGTGGACAGTTCGGCTAAACAAACATGACAGGCGTGATTGACACTCTCAGGCACTCATATCACAGAGCTTCCGTTACTATGTGTCCTGCTGTGGTGTATAAGCGCTGTTGTTGTTTCGGGAATGTGGGATATGGTCCTGTTAAACAGGCTAGCACTGCTGTGCACTGCGATCCGTTAGGTCTGCCGCTGACTTTCAAACCGTGAGAGTGACTCTATCTATAACAGTGATGACCAGACAGGGTCTCCTCACCGTGAGCCTCCAGCAGCGCTGTGTGTATCAGTCAGGTCTCCTCCGCTGGGCAGAGATGGAGATTCTGCGATGCTGATGCTGCCGGCGGCCCGAGGAGGGCGCTGTTGACCCCCGGCCTGGCTCAGCGTCAAAGGCCGATGGACCTCAGAGCTCTTTACCTCGGGAACAGGCTTGGGGGTCTTTAAATCTGAGGGACAGAAAAAATCAGACCAGAGAACTGACACTGTTCATCGATCATCATCTGCCCTGCAGTAAGCACAACGATCAATACACCATCTGTACCTGCGGAACTCAGATCAGCTCAGCTCAGACACATGTTCACCATTCCCCCATAACTCAGCGTGTGAGGTGTAAACAGAGTGATTGAGAGCGGGTTTAGTGTGAGATGGTTTCAGATGTTTTGTACAGTGGTGGTGATGGGAACCAGGGTTCTTCATGTCATCTAAACCACCAGTGAACCTACACGTGTTTTCAGAGTTCCCTGTGAGGGAGCTTTTAGAGGGGGACGTCTGGTTCCATTCACCACCACTGTGTTTATCTAGAACGGAGCGTTTCACACTAAACCACCCTGAACGACTTTGTTTACATCTGAACTGATTAATTATGCAGGAATATCTCGGAGTTCTGTAAATATATCCGTGTTCTTTACCCTGGAAAAAGGGATTAGTGCTGTCCTCCTCCGACAGTGTGTTCAGCTCCCTCTGCATCTCTGAAACATAAAGCAGAACGTCTCAACACGCCACAGAATTCCACAATATGCGTCATACTGTGAGTACAATAAATAGCTAGAACACTGGTGCTGAAAAAACATTCTGTGCTGTGAGAAGTTTGAGAATCCAGACTGTGAGAAATGGACGATGGAACTTATTATTAGAACAGAAACAGAAGAACACTGAAGGAGAGAGAACCCTCACTGTCAGAGAGAAGACTACACCGTAGGTTCTCATAAAGGGTGGGGTGCGGGGGAGTA
Source organism: Semaprochilodus insignis (assembly GCA_034552555.1). NCBI lineage: Eukaryota > Metazoa > Chordata > Actinopteri > Characiformes > Prochilodontidae > Semaprochilodus > Semaprochilodus insignis. The sequence goes on along the minus strand of CM067490.1, from coordinate 29,287,518 downwards.
GGTTGTAATACGCAACGTCACCACTAGAGGATACAGACTGCTCCTTTAACTCATTACTTATGATTATATTATTATCTATTAATCATATGTGTAATATATTATATGTTGAGTATTAACACAGGTGGTATATCTGATCCGTATGTTTACGGGCTCTCTGGAAGTTCTACCAGCCGTACGGAAGAGCAGATTTTTGGGCGGAGCCTGGTGAGGGTGGTTAAAGGTGAGCGGTGTAGCGGGTCGTGTACCTGTCTGTGCTGAGGGAAGCAGCGCAGGGCCAGACAGAGCAGACAGAGCAGAATGAACAGCAGGGGGCACTGGAGAGGCTTTCACAGCACTGGCCCGGTCCAGCTGGGTTCGGGGGGCAGTTTGGGGTTGAAGTGGGCGGGATGGAGCGGGAACAGGGGAAAGTGAGGGCAGAGGGGCAGGAGGCGGAGTCTGAGAGAGATGGGGAGGGTCTGACAGAGCTTCCAGATCAGGGCTAATCAGCAAAGGCACAGCGGTCACAGGGTCACCCAGAGAGGGGCAAAAGGAGGGGGG
>CM067490.1:29224481-29284481 GCA_034552555.1 Semaprochilodus insignis | reverse complement strand
ACTACACATTTGACACCAGGTCAAACGTGTAGTCAGGAAGAGGACAGTGTGGAGCGTTTGTCCCATCAGAGAGAAGTAACGATGGTGTTAACATGAGAACAGCTTTGCTTCCATTGGGCACTCCAGGCCGCTCCGGACCACGTGTGCTCTCAGACAGAAGGGGGGGAAACAGGCCTCTCTGTCTGACGGGAGACTGAAGTGTGGCTCGCAGTCTCACTGTCTGTGGGTGTTGAGCGCTGCAGGGACGACTGTATGATATACCTCTGTGATGCATGCTGGGTAACGTACTCTGAGACAGAGTCAGAGATTCACACCGCTCTGCTTATTTCAGCGAGACTCCTGAACAACAAGCCTGAGCACATCAGCAGTCTACAGCATGACTTCACAGGGCGGAGGGGAAAAGCGACAGGGTGTTCACATCATCATCACCACCATGAGTCAGTGGAAGAACATGACTTTCTCTCCGTGTTCGGAACGGATCACTCACCGGCTTCCCATACAGGCTGGAGAATGAAACAGCTGAAATGCCTACCACTGAGAATTCAGACCTCACAACAGAACTGGGAGCACACTGTACACTACATCTGTGAGGGTCAGCAGTCAGAGCGCCACCTGCCTTCCGAACGCTGGTTAATAATGAAGGTGCTGCACATTACAGGTGGCAAAGCACAGAATCCCAGTTTCCTCCCATATTCAGTTATAGTCGTGAATGATCTGATTGGTTAATTAGGTGATGACGGTGGATCTGTACACCCCTACAAACACCATCCACCCTTCATATGGAGAACCTTAAAGAAGGTTCTTATTCTCCTTACTACTTGATTTCCACCCAGAGAACGCTGGAGTGGACTGGTAAACGAATGGACGTTTGACGGACACACGAGTGAAACAGCTCAGGTTAGGTAGTTAGCTTTCGTTTGGTGGGAAGCGTTTGTTTGGTGGTGAGCGTTCATTTGGTGGTCAGCTTATGTCTGTAAAGTTATCTGACCTGATCACGCAGAGACCAAACACAATTTTGTCAAAGCCATGTGGCATTGACTGGCAAGGGAACGCAAGCACATATCCAGGATTAGGACTGCCCACTTTACATCAAAAGATAGAATTCTGGCAAAATACATTGTGTATTAGAAGGTATACGTATAAGGTATATACTGTATCACAGTATAGGTGTAGACATGTGCTCAGGGCCTCTGGGGCTTTAAGTGACATTTGATTTAATTTGCTCCTGAAATAATATAAAAGGCAATTCACACTGTTCAAACACATCCAGCAGATTAGCAGAGTACTCCTGCTCCTTCCCAGAGTGTCTGAGAATAAGCCTAGCATGAGAAAGTAGTGTAATACCTGAGCCAGGTGATGGCTGGAATATTCTGGGGAGTGCAGGGGGAGGGCTGGGCATTTGGGAGCTCAGTGGTTCCCCCTGCAGGGTTGGAAGGTGCGGAGGTCTGCAGCGGGAAAGGGTAGACACCCTTTGCAGGTCTAGAGGGTTTGTAGGTGTGGAACGTGAAGAGGAGGACGCCCCCTGCAGGGTCAGAGGATTGGTGGCTGTATAGCGGGCAGGTGAGTGTGCACCCTGCAGGTCTAGAGGGTTTACAGATGTGGAAAACGAGGGGATGGGCACCCCCTGTGGGGCTGGAGGATTGGAGAGTACTGAACGAGATGGTGAGGCTGCATCCTGCAGGACTGGAATATTAATGGGTGTGGAGTAGGAGGGTGAGGGGACATCCTGCGGGACTGGAGGACTGATGGGTGGGGAGTTGGAGGGCAAGGGTGCCCCCTGTGGGCCTGGAGGACTGGTGGGTGAACAGTGGGAGGGTGAGGGCATATCCTGCAGGACTGGAGGACTGATGGGTGTGGAACGGGAGGGCGAGGGTGCCCCCTGTGAAGCTGGAGGACTGATGGGTGTAGAGTTGGAGGGCAAGGGCACCCCCTGTGGGGCTGGAGGACTGATGGGTGTGGAGTTAGAGAGCAAGGGTGCCCCCTGTGGGGCTGGAGGACTTATGGGTTTGAAGTGGGAGAGCAAGGGTGCCCCCTGTGGGGCTGGAGGACTGATGGGTGTGGAGCGGGAGAGCAAGGGTGCCCCCTGTGGGGCTGGAGGACTGATGGGTGTGGAGTTGGAGGGCAAGGGTGCCCCCTGTGGGGCTGGAGGGCGGGGAGGTTTAGAGCGGGTGGTGGGGGAAGGTACTGGGCGGAGGGATGGACTGGGCGGAGGGGGTAAAGGAGGGCGTGTCTGAAGGGGCGGGTCAGAATCTCTGCCTGGAGAACAAAGAGAAGCAGAAGAGAAACAGAGGAACAGAGAGACAGTGAACGACAGAAAGAGAAAGATGCAGTAAGAAAAGCAATGCAGGAAACACTGAGCAGAAAACAGACTTCAGAGATCAAGAAGAACCTAAACAAAGGAAAGGAGAGAACCTCCACAGACAGAACCCCTGTGGGATACATTTTAGGAGGGCTCGTGGGACCAGAGCTTACGGACTGGGTAGGATTTATACACTTCATCGCTCTTGAGCGCCCCCTCTGGCGTAATCAGAGTCGTTCAGAGTAACCCAGCGTCTCCACTCCAACATTAGGCAGCGTATTCATCTCATGTAGTATCTTTTTGTAAGGGAGCTTTTACAGGGGGACGTCTGGTTCCATTCACCACCACTGTACACAGTTCTGACTTTATCTAGAACCAAACACCAAACCGTTCAGAATGACTCTGTTCATCTGATAATACAGGTTTGTATTAATGGATTCTCCTTTGTAAAGAGTTCCTCTTTCAAAGTGGATGAAATGAACGAGAGAGAAGAATGGAGAGGAGTGATGGCGTCTGACAGAGAGAGACTGAGGAGTACCTAAAGCAGGCGGACCCTTTAGGGATGGTCTTTTTTCCATGCTGCATGCTGACCGCTCAGGAGCAGAGGGAGCTGACCAGGAGAGACAGAGAGAGAGAGAGAGAGAGAGAGAAGGATGGAGTGAGTGTGAATGGATGAATGAGATCAGTGAATGAGTTGATATGGTGATAAAGAAGGTACAGGCACATGCACAGACATCAGGCATTCTGACTGGTTAATGAAACTGTCTTAAAGCGATAGATCAGAATTCTCCACTGTCCCCCGAATAAGCATTCTGCACTCGCGTCCCTCCGGCAACCTGTGCGATCCAGATGGAGAGCAGGAAGTGAAAGCAGAATGGAAGAGCCCTCAAGAACTACCTTCTCCTCCAGACTCCCTCCTACTCAAGGACTACCTTCTCCTCCAGACTCCCTCCTACTCAAAAACTACCTTCTCCTNCACTGCCTCCTACTCAAGAACTACCTTCTCCTCCAGACGTCCTTCTACTTAAGAACTACCTTCTCCTCCACACTGCCTCCTACTCAAGAACTACCTTCTCCTCCAGACGTCCTTCTACTTAAGAACTACCTTCTCCTCCACACTGCCTCCTACTCAAGAACTACCTTCTCCTCCAGACGTCCTTCTACTTAAGAACTACCTTCTCCTCCACACTGCCTCCTACTCAAGAACTACCTTCTCCTCCAGACGTCCTTCTACTTAAGAACTACCTTCTCCTCCACACTGCCTCCTACTCAAGAACTACCTTCTCCTCCAGACGTCCTTCTACTTAAGAACTACCTTCTCCTCCACACTGCCTCCTACTCAAGAACTACCTTCTCCTCCAGACGTCCTTCTACTTAAGAACTACCTTCTCCTCCACACTGCCTCCTACTCAAGAACTACCTCCCCTTCTCTTCCAGATGTCCTTTTACTCCAGAACACTATTAAAAGCACATTATTGTACTGAGATACTTTTTGCTAGCAGTTGGGTTGACCTCTGTCCCGAGGTGCTCCACAATGACTGTCGTTTGATCTTTTATTGTCCTGTGGATTAAACAGCAACAAACAATCAATTCCACCGCACCTCGGTCAACTTCACCGCGCCTCTAGACATAAACATTACGAGTGTTTACTTAACATAGGTTTTAAATCTGTCAGCAGTGCAAAGTACAATACTCTGTTCCTCACTAACTCACACCAAGTCTGTGTACGAGCGTGTGATAGTAACAGAGCTCCCTATGCAGAACATCACTTCCTGCCCTCCATCTGCATGTACACAGAAGAGGAGAGATGGACAGAGGGGAGGAGAGATGGACAGAGGGGAGGAGGCCTGGACAGAGGAGAGGAGTTCAAGAGTGAGTTTGGAGGTGTAAGCGTGTACCTGTGCTGATAGAGGCTCCAGTGCTGGACCGTTTGTCCTCCTCCTCATCACTCTCGTTAAAATCGTCCAGGTTTCCGATGTCCAGCGGCTTCACGCTCATCAGACTCGCCACGCTCTGCATGTCCTCATCACTAAACACACAGACGTACGGGCAGGAGCACACACACAAAACTCAGAATTCAGCTCATAACATTTCTCCTCCTCTGCTTACTGCTTAGTCTTGGGTCTTCAGGGGAAACTGGAGTCGAGCTGAGCTCAGCTAATTCTCCTCTTACCAAATACCTGCTACACACGAACTGTGTTCGTCATAACACTACACTAATAACACTAACACTGAAACTACACTAACACTATTAACTAACTTAAACTAAACCAAAATACTAACCTGAATAAAAACACTAACCCTGATGGGACGGTTAGGTACATTACAGTGTGAGCTTCTTTGGTTTTAGCACTGGAGCTACGAGGCTAATGTAGCTAACAGGTAACGGAAGCTAATTTAGCCTTTACTAAACCACAGTCCCACTCTGGGTTCCTGCTGTGACACTGAGACACTGAGGTGATGCTGTCCTGCTAGCTGTGGTTCTGCCAGCTGTGGTTCTGCTAGGTGGTTCTGCTAGTTGCAGTTCTGTTAGCCATGGTTCTGCTAGTTGCAGATCTGCTAGCTGCAATTCTGCTAGCTGTGGTTCTGTTTGGCTGTGGTTCTGCTAGTTGCAGTTCTGCTAGCTGCGGTTCTGTTAGCTGCGGTTCTGCTAGCTGCGGTTCTGCTAGCTGTGGTTCTGCTAGCTGCGACTCACGTTGCTTTCCCCTCTTTGAGGAAGACGCAGGACAGAGACAGCTTGAGCGTGGCCTCCACGACCTTCACCGACAGCGGCTTCATCCGCAGGCTCAGGTCCGTCTGTGTCACCGTAGCGCTCGCAAACTTCTTCAGGTTCACATCCACTGACGCCAGAACCTTCCGGTGACCCTTTGCTGTCTCCTGCAGATCCACAACCACGGAGAACATTCAACTTTAAAATAATATTAATATAGATAGAATTAATCAGAGAGATAAACACACACAGACTCACATTTTCAATGATAAATGTCCAGTCCTTGTCTTCAAACTCATCAGCATGAGGATCCTGACAAAACAAAACAAAACAAAACAAAACAAATGAATATATTAATACATTCTACTGTCTCTATAATGTTCAAATGACCCACACGGTCATTCTGACTGTAATACACTACAGGAAGTGTAGGGGGCGATATGATCCACATGGTCATTCTGACAGACTGTAATACACTACAGGAAGTGTAGGGGGCGATATGATCCACACTGTCAATCTGACAGACTGTAATACACTACAGGGAGTGCAGGGTGCGATATGACTGCTGTGATGAATGACTGGTGCTGGTAGCTGGTAGCTAACAGTAGAGATTCTCCACCTTGAAGAGTGTAACTGTGATGTCCACGTTTTCGGGCACTGGCCACACCACCATCCCTCTGTACGGGTTTTTAATCCCCGGCTGCCAACCGTGCAACTACAACACAAACAACACAGTGTAGACTCATCAGTACAGTAATCACATCACCGTATGAGCTGTGAGGATCCAGAGGAGAATCACCCTCATCACTCACTACTGTAGATCAGTAAATCACTCAGAGGAGCCGTGAATGTTACCTTGGAGCAGATGCGTCTGTTCCTCCTCGTCCACACCACTCTCAGCTTGTCTGGCTGCCTGCAAGAACATTCCGAACTCATTACCACACAACATCAACACAGTGCAGCTTTCAGAATCAAACAGAGAGGTGCAGTACACAGGTCCAGGGTGTAGTAACGTTAGCGGACTGTCATGATCCTACATGAGAAGTGTACACAGGTCTAAAGCATATTAGCATGTCAGTGTAAAAACAGTCGTTCTCGTAGAGGCCTGGAGATCCTACTATGGGCCTGATGCCAACTACAGAACCACACATGACCTCAGAGGTCTATGACAACATGAGAAAGATACCTTTTAGCCAATCAGCCTGGGCGGGGCTAATGACTGTATAATACCTTACTGTGCTGCTATCAGTGATGAGCTCCTGTAGATTTGCATATACTGCTCACAGTTAAGTCTCTCCGCACTGCTCTCTTCACCCAGCTCACACTCCAACACTGTATACTCGTTTATGGGTTTGGTCCAGCTGTTTCCCTGCACTGTGCACATGCCCTGTTCTGTAAACATGTGTTTCTATCTGTGTATATGCAAATAAACGTCCCCTGGATGTCCAAAACTTTCACTTCACTGTAGAGTACAGATCATAGGGCTACATGACACCTACATACGCTTATGATCAGCACCCTACCGTACAGTCCAGCCACATGTTTTCTACTTCTCAGAGTATGAGCTTGTCTAACCCATACAGAGTTATGCTTCTGGAACCAGCCAACAAACGGTACAGCCTATATTATATTACATTATAACACCTGCATTAGCTTGTTAACCTTGCATAACTGCTTATAAATACTTATTCCTATAGGCTGCATGTGTCATAAAAGCTACTTTACTGTAGACAAGGTTGATCATAATTGACAAGTGTAACCTTCATAGTGAATGAGGCCTACTGATATAATGTTTATAGACATTTATGTAGGGTTATGTCAGTCATCATAACAGGCTTACGTAGACAGCCGTATGATCGGTACCCTACAGTGAGGTGCTACTGAATGTTTTCTATTTCGGAGACTGGAACAAAGCGGTTCTGTTATTCAGCGTGTTTGTGACAATCTTATGATCAGCCAGCTGCTCGCAGAGTCCCGTCAGACCGCTGATTAATACACTATTCCGTATTTCACCATCACCATGTTTCGTTTAACAGGCGTGACAGAGTGACAGCAGCGCTGCAGCGTGTGTGGTGGGAGCTGCTGTAGTGAACATGGCGGAGGAGCTGGGTTAACCAGTGTAGGTACAGATGACTGACGCTCAGCAGCCTCATTTGTTAGTATATCAGTTAATCAGCATAAGTAGGCAAACTGAGCTCTGAGCGTGGAGAGAAACGTGCTGCAGGCTGCGGTTGTGAAACTGTGGCCTATAGAGTAAGAATTGGAGGAAACTGGGCCTGGTCACGTGACCGGGTTTGTTTTTGGCTCGGGGCTCGTGGGGCGCAGGAACTCCTGCAGCTGCTGCTTCACGCTTCACCAGGGTTTTTACTCTGAGACTCGTATCTAATAGGTTATACCTTGTTCACTGGTTCCCGAAGCATGATTCTACATGGTTCAGATATGCTAACGCTATCCCCTATCTGGGTGTGCTAGACAAGCCCTATGTTAATGTGGTGTTAGTCTACTTAAATTAAGAGAGTGAAGTGTTGAAGTGTGTTTGCACAGAGTTCATATGTTTACACTGATGACACAGTCTTTCTGCACATCAGGAACTTCAGATTCATGCAGCTCGATGTAGCAGCTTAGCTCAGCATCAAGAACACGAATACACCACAACACAGTATTTCAAATATATATATATCACATCATATATATCACACCAATCAGCTCTCAGTAGCAGTAATGCTAACCAATCTGCACTCAGTGACAGCAAACCACAAGAACTTGTATGCGACTGTGGAGTCCAGCTTCCTGCAGTTTGGGCAGATAGTCACTCGTTTGATTCCCAGTTTCTCTGTTATCCCTAATAACCGCAGCCAGAATGCTGTGCCGCTCAGTCTGACTGTGGGGGGGTGGTATTCCTGGGTCCAAGCGAACATCTACAATGTTCTCACACGGTGAAGAGCTCTAACGCAGGCTCTAAACCACAAGCACAGAAAGCAGCCTCTAGAAAAGCCACGTGTGTCGTCGTCCACTCGCCTGATAAGTCTCACGTCAGTCTAATCTGTTCAGTGCCATGTCACATACTGCAGGGGAAGGCACCCAAATATCACTGCCTTGGAAACTGCCTTCATGCTTTCTAGTGACCAGTAGGAGGGCCTGGAGGAGCCCACCGCAGCGGTGTCTCTGTGCCATCAGTGTGGACGGCGGGCGTGCGCAGCAGAAGAGCTGAAACTCAGCTCAGCTCAGGTTACACCACCAACAGCAGCGTCACCAAACAGCTAAACCCAGCAGCTGATGGACAGAGGTAAAAATAACCCAGCAGCCTGGAGAGCTGAGCGGCCCTGAGCGTAGCCCCCACATACTGGGGTCAGGTTCCCCACTGGGTGGTTTTCATGTCCTTCTAGAACAATACAGAGCTGCACCATTTACCTTCAACTGTGTTCATATCTGTAACACTAACACCATAAAACTAACAGTGATGGAGGACCGTCTGCAGTCGCAAACACATCGAGTCATGAGCACTGATGATCTTTCATTCATTCATTCATCCATCATCTATGCGGCGTATCCTCCTGGCTCGCTGGAGCCTGTCCCATTAGGGATCACTGGGCGGACGTCGGGAAACACCCTGAACAGGCCACCAGCCCATCACAGGCCACTAGCCCATCACAGGCCTCCAGCCCATCACAGGCCACACCAGCTCTGAGGAAGGCTAAGGCTAAGGTGTGTTTCTTCAGTGGTATAAGAACTGTAACTCATCACCTGCAGACTCTCGTCTTCTCTCTCTCCACAGGGAAAGAGTTAGAACCATAACTGAGTAGATCCGTCTAACTAACTCAGGTCTCTATAATTCTATGTTCCCTCAAATGTCCTCAAATGTTCTCAGATTTTTACTTCAATAGTCCCTTCCTGCATGTCTATAGACAACTACTCAATATGCATCACGAGTGTTGTGACTATCGTGAGTATTGTGAGCAAGTTTTTGCAGTATTGCTCACCCCTTGGACTCTCGGACCCTCGGACCCCAAGCAGTAGGTGCTGATTACACTGTCATTCTTTACACACACACTCACTCACTCACACACACACACACAAACCCTGGATTGGTTATGATGTCACATGGCCTTTGATCCCCATTCAGCACAATCTGCTGCACCTCCAGCACAGATAAAACCATCAGAACACCATCAAAGCTCAGATAAGTCACTCAGCGCTCCACACACACACACACACACACATACACACACACACACACACGTTCACTGACAGCTGAGCTGCTGTTTACCTTCCTGTTTACCTGTCCAGATCCAGAAATCTAAAACTCCAGAACACCAGGAGAAGTTGTCACAGGTCTTCTTCTCCTTGCTCTGGCACGAATCTGAAGATGTGATTTATCACCTTAGGACACGCTCAGAGATAAGAACCTTCTCTGTGTTGTAACACACAGTTTACTATTGACCCCAACACTCTGAACCAAACCCACACTGCACCGCGCTGTACAGCCAAGAGAGCACCAACTCACACCACACACTCTAGATACAGGGTAGAACCTGCTTAACTTACAGTGAAGTAACAGAACATCACTGTGTGTTTCAGATACTGCTAAATTATTATTAATGAATTTATTATTATTATTATTATTATTATTATTATTATTATTATTTTATAACTCTAAATCTAAAGGAACCAGGTTTACATATAGTACACTGATACTAGAGCCGCACGTTTCAGCATCGGCATCGCTACGTGAGCACACACGAGAGAACACAGTTCTCACTCACCAGAGTGTTAGAGTCATATCTATTTATTCATTCTGTTTATACTATATTCATATTCTATTCAGATTACTTACTCTTATTCTCACCACCTGATCATTTTACACTGATTAATGTTCTTAAATAATGCTCTTCACATCATCTGGATATTCTTTCATATCACTATATATATAAATTTACATATACACCCATCAGTCATAACATTAAACCCACCTCCCTGTATCTACACTCACTGTCCACCGTATCAGCTCCACTGACCATACAGGACACTCTGTAGTTCTACACTTCCAGACTGTAGTCCATCTGTTTCTCTGTATACTTTATTACCCTGTTCGTCAATGATCAGGACCCCCACAGGACCACCACAGAGCAGGTATTATGTGGGTGGTGGATCATTCTCCACACTGCAGTGACACTGACGTGGTGGGGGTGTGTTAGTGTGTGTTGTGCTGGTGTGAGTGGGCCAGACAGTACTGCTGTGTGTCAGTGTCACTGCAGTGCTGAGAATGATCCAATAATGGCAATGTCTGTGTCTACAGTCTGGTGCAGATCGAACTGAAACATTCATACAGAGTAAACATAAACATCCAAATTACACTTTATATGAGATCAACATCCACCAGCCAATAACCAGCCTTTACATATGTGCATACGTTATATGACATGAACTGTACCTACACTGATTATAGTAATAACTGAATAATTTACATCTAAATATTAATATGATTAATCAGATAATTAACGTTTAATCAGTTCATCATGACACCCCAAACTGGACCGTTCAAGTGCTTTTAAACCCCCAATATCAGCTTTAGCACTCAAAAACATGCTAGCAGCTAGCGGCTAACCAATATTAGCTGAGCTATGAGGGTGATTAATGCACTTCAGTTTAACTGAATCATCAACAGTAACTATCACAGTTCATCACTGTACAGTTCACAATACAATCGCAGTTCACAGTACAGTCTGGAGTTAGCATTCAGCTAGTTTAATACGCTCCTCACTAACACCATTATCATTATCATCTCCACCATCACCATCAACTCCATCATCATCGCCATTTCCATCATCATTGCCACTTCCATCATCATCTTCACCATCACCATCTCCATCATCACCATCAACTCCATCATCATCGCCATCTCCATCATCACATCATCATCACCATCAACTCCATCATCTTCACCGTCACCATCATCACCATCACCATCATCTCCATCATCTTCAACATCACCATCACCATCATCACCATCTCCATCATCATCACCATCATCATCTTCACCATCACCATCATCATCAACTCCATCACCATCAACTCCATCATCATCGCCATCTCCATCACCATCATCTCCATCATCACCATCAACTCCATCATCATCACATCAACTCCATCATCATCACCATCATCACCATTAACACCATCATCATCTTTACCATCACCATCATCATCATCTCCATCACCACCATCAACTCCATCAGCACCATCATCATCACCATCACCTTCATCATTACCCTAATTCAATGGATGCTGAATATAGTTGTATATATCAGACGAGAGTGTATTCAGTGAACAGTAGGTCTGAGCCGTGTAGGAACTTCTCCAAGTTTCCTATAAGAGCCTCGCAGTAAACAGAGATGTTCTACACCACACTTCCCTACACATGCCCTACACCCCTCCGTATCTGACCCTAAGTCTGGCAGGGTGGTGTAAGGGTAAACCCTAAAGTAACTGAGTGGAGGAATCAGCAGGAGCTCCACTGCAGCACTAACCCAGCCCTGACTTCACCACCGCTCAGCTGCTCAACACGGAAGTCTGAGTGTTGTAGATTACAGACTCCGCAGAGAACTTTCCACAGAAGTGAGACATGCAGCACTCTACAGAACAGGAAGACTTCACAAACACAGTCCGAGCGGTCCGTTCCACCTTAAATCTGCCCCAGTGGAACTGCTCCACCATTTAAGGTGGAACGGGCAGCTCGAATACGTACGCCCTTCCTGAGCGGAGAAACAGCACTCACCATTTCTTAGTGCACTCTAGCAGGAGTTCCTGGTAGGAGGCCACGAACTGGAATTTGGTGGCTTTCTTGCCCACCCTCTGCAGTCTCTTCCACACGGAGGTCATGCTGCTACTCCTCTAACGGGAGCATGGGTGGAAGGAGGGATGAAGTGAAGGGATGGAGGAGCTTCAGGACCGCAGTCTTACAGAGTCTCTCCCAGCGCTACCGAGGCTGATCTCCTCCTCAGGCTCTCCTCCATACGCAACTGCTGAAGTGAGCTAAAGCAGAACCGAGGAAATCCCCACAGAACTCAGCTGAGAGGTGGAGGAGGATCTCCTCCGCTCCGCTCGCGACGCACACCAACACCAGAAGGTGGAGGAAACACAGCAGCGCGCGTGGCCAGCAGGCAGCGGGGAGGAGNAGAGAGAGAGAGAGAGAGAGAGAGAGAGAGAGCGTGTGAAGCCCTGCTAGCCTGCAGTTTAGAGCTGATGTGGGGAGCAGGGAGATGTAAACAGTGTGTTAGTGTGCTGCAGGACTGATTATGGGGTCAGTAATGTGTGTCTGTGTTGGCTCCTGAGCAGTTCAACCAGATGTTGATAGTCTGGAGAAGGCCTGAACGCTCTACAGATCCGTGGTCTGATCCGTGGTGGACTGGGGTACGCAGACCCTGTACCTGAGTTACAGTAGAGACCCCCAAAGTAATCTACTCCTCCAGCGTCAATAGAAGTTCCTCCCTTTAGACCTCCACTGGAGTAAAAGTACTAAACTATTTAACACTACTTACAGTACACCAAACACTACTTACAGTACACTAACGCATTACACTTACTGAGTTACTGAACACCAAACACTACTTACAGTACACCAAACACTACTTACAGTACACTAACGCATTACACTTACTGAGTTACTGTACACCAAACACTACTTACAGTACACTAACGCATTAAACTTACTGAGTTGCTGTACACCAACACACTACTTACAGTACACTAACACATTACACTTGCCGAGTTACCGTACACCAACGCACTACTTACAGCACACTAACACATTACACTTGCCGAGTTACCGTACACCAACGCGCTACTTACAGCACACTAACACATTACACTTGCCGAGTTACCATACACCAATGCACTACTTACAGTACACTAACACATTACACTTACCGAGTTACCATACACAAACACGCTACTTACCGCACACTAACGCATTACACTTGCCGAGTTACCGTACACCGATGCGCTACTTACCGCACACTAACGCATTACACTTGCCGAGTTACCGTACACAAACACGCTACTTACCGCACACTAACGCATTACACTTACCGAGTTACTGTACACCAACACACTACTTAACATTCCATATAAACAAAGAAGACATGTGTAGGTTCACTGGTGGTTCTAGATAGTAAATAAAATGTCTATATGTGTGTTGTAGACATGGAGAACCCTGGTCCCCATAACCACCACTGTACAGAACACCTGAGCCTCTCTGGATCTCTCTGAATCCTCATTAGCGTCATGTCTTTGTTTTTGTCCTCTGTGGTAATGAGTGCTGTGCTCTCACCCTGATCACACCTGTACCTGCAGTGTTTGTGTGGGTGCTGCTGTGAGCTGTTATTAAAGGTCCTGATTGAGACACTAATAACACCTTTATGTGTGTTTAGCTCTTAAACATGGATGAATATGAGCCGTTGGTCGGGATGGAGCTCTGAGCAGCTGATTTTCTCAGAGTTGAATATAACTCAGGCAGGCTGCGGGTATTTTAAGGCCAGGGGGCTGGGGGCTGGCGGGGGGGCTTTCCCAGGTCACTCTGGGCTATTTTAGAGGAAGAACAGCAGGATGGACAGACAGAAACAGCTGAAGGAGAAGGAATGGAGTGACAGAGGGAGGCGTGTGGGGCAAGCGGCACACTCCAGCTGACCTACAATCCAAATAACGGTCAATGTTCACCCCCGCTGTCCACCGTCCACCCCACTGTCCACCACTCAACTTCATTGTCCACATTGTCCACCTCATCATCCCACAGTCACCGTGTATATAGTGATTGTGTACATACTTATAGGGTATATAGTGTTAAGGTTTAATGTATATATGTATTAATTGTGTGTATTCTGTTTATGGGTATATAATTATTGTGTATATAGTGAATATAGAGTATATAGTTATAAAGTATATAGTGTAGTGTATATAGTTTTTGTGTATATAGTGTGTATATAGTGGTGTACTGCTATTTGGAGTGTTGTTGAGCAGACCCTCCCTGCTCTGGACCACTGCAGGGTGTGTGAATATTCAAGACATGATTAAACACGCAGAACACACACACACACATACACACACACACACACTTACCCAACAGCTGAAACACACACACACACACACACACATGCACTGAGATGTATCCAGCACGCAGAGCAGCAGTGTTCATCAGTGAGTCAGACTCAGTGAATCAACACTGATTCAACACTGATTATTATCAATCAGACAGACAGGTCCTAACAGACCCTCCACACCGCAGTACCGCACACTAACACCTTCAGATATTTGTTTGTTTGTTTGGTTAGTTGGTCGGTTGGCTGTCTCCTCTCACTCTGTGCTTACAGTACACTGTTCTAGACAAAGGCGCCTGAAAAGGTTCTTTAATTGATGCTGTAGAGCCGAGGCGCCCGTGTTTATGGGGAGAGGAGTCTGATGGAGAAGGTGAGACCGATTTAAACCCAGACTGTGAAGTATGTTCAGAACAGGACTCCATAAGTCCTCATAGAATACTTCACATCCACCCGTTTAACTGGATAACCGGAAGATAAACAGTGACGTATATTACAGTAATGTGTTCTCTTACTGAGTAGGGCTGTGGAGGGGTGGGGCGGGGTTGGGGTGGCCCTGAAGAACCCCTTCTGAGATTTCTGGCATCAAGAAGATTCCACAGAAGGTTTATGTGCACACAGACGTGGGGGGTCTTTCTAGAACTTCTCTAAGGAACCACTGTGGAGAACCACTATTTAGCTTCTTCACTCTCATACCCAAAAACTGTACCCTGAAAGGTTCTTTAGAGAACTGAATCGTTCTTCTGTGAGGAACCCTCTTTGGCTTTTCATATCTGAGAGTGAAGCTGCTTGTGGTGTTCGTGTAAGAGTGATGAAGGCGTATCTCGGCACGCTGTGGGTTAAAGCTGCAGTAGGGAGGTGTAGACCTCGACGGTGGTGTACCGGGGGAGTGTAATGTCAGGAGAAGGTCGTGGTTATCAATGTGGGATTTCTGACTGCAGGCTGGACTTCTCCTTTAACAGGCCGTCTCTAACAATATCCCTGCATCTGTGCTTTATTAATAGAAAGCTGGAATACCATTCCTCATCCTGCTCCTCGCCATCAACTCCCCAGCAGGCCAAATATGAGCACTTACTCAGTCCGGAGGAATTCTCCCCACTGAGACTCTGAACAGAGCCGTGCGCCTGTCCTGTACCCGAGCTGCAGCTCAGTAAAACCACTCTGTGTTTCCCCTCTAACTCTCAAATACTCCGTCAGCCGAGGCCTGTCTGCTGTCTGAAGTTAGCGGCTGTATTTTTAGCTCTGCAGCTCCGAGGCTAATGTGGCTAACAGGTAATGAAAGCTCGTTCCTCTGCTGTGTTTACAGATACCAAGCTGTGTATCCATCCAAGGAATAACATGGATAACAACAGGCTGTGTTCCATCAAACTCAGCAATAAGGAATCTCTCCATAGGTTAGAGTGTTGATTTCACTAATTGATGGAATTCTCTAAATGGGATTAAACCCTCACTAGACACTCAACGGGAGCTCTGGGAAGAGGACTATCTCAGGAAGGTCCTGGTTCAGTGTTTGCACATACTTGTTTCCCAAATGCACCCCACCCACCCCATCATGAGCTCAACTCATATCTTACACCTGTTCACCTACAAAAGAGGTTCCCAGCAGATCTAATCTGTGCTTCGGATCCCTCCTGGCGGTGTGAAAACCTGTTTTCTGGGACAGAGTACACGCCATGGTGGAAAAAACCCTCAAACAGAATTCCAGGCGCCCCCTGGCCTAAACCTTTTGGGAATGGGGTGGATATATTTTGGGGTGGATATATATTTCTATATGGATGACAAATGTTTGTTTCATGAAGCTCACCCCCGGCCACCCCCGGCCACCCCTAAACTACAGCAGTAACTGACCGTGTCCTGATTAAGTCCACCATGCTAATCAGTGGAGTATAAGTTTCTATCCCCTGTTAGCTACATTAGCCTCGTAGCTCCAGTGCTAAAGAAGCTAACCAGTCTTGGCTGATCTGGGGGAGTTTGGCTGTCCATTTGGCTGTCCTCTGTTTCTGATCAGCAGATTTAATTTACTTTAACTGAGTTTGTTCTTAAAAACCTGCTGCACAGAGATCACCGGACACTGGGCTGACCACAGCTGGCCTTGTTGTTGTGGAGCTATGGCTAATTGAGTTTAGCTCAGAGCCACAGAGCTCTTCCTCCTCCAGCTCAGCGCAGAGCTGCTCAGCATTGCCTAATATGAACATGAGCTGCTGAAATCATCTGTTTACAGTTTGTGGGATTCTGTCAGAGCGGTCAGCTGACGTGTGGACACAGCAGGGAACAGACACTCAGCTGGTGTGTGTTTGGGATCCTGTACGGAGAGACTGGAGTCTGAACGGAGACCCAGAGGGGTCAGGGATGATTAGGAGTGTGTTTGTTTTGTTGTTGTTTATTTAAAACAACTGGAGTTTAAATAAGGAGTTATAGTGAGACTTGAGCACCACCCAGTGGCCAGAGCTGGAAGTGCAGTAAACTCAAACCAGCCTGAATTTGGACAAAAGCCTGAAACATTATCTGCATGTGTTTACAGGAGATTCAGAGGGTCTCCTGAGAAGTGTGGGCTGTTACATATGATCTTACAACATCAGCTACATTAGCCTCATGGCTGATGCTAATTTAGAGGATATTACACATATTCATATTGGTGTCCTTTTAAGGAAAATGAGACATTAACATATATATACAGCTCTGGAAATAAATACGAGACCACTCCAGTTTCTTCTTAAATCAGCATCTCCACATGTACAGCAGGTTCTTAGTGAGGAACAGAAGGTTGGGTTCTAGCTTTACTGGCAGATACAGTGAGCGTCTGGTTCATAAGAACAAGGTCAAGCAGCAAACACACAGGACAACACGGCTACATACTGGCAGAGGGCCAAAACCACTCTCTACTGACCGTGATGAGCGCCACTTCATTCGAATGTCACTTAACCACTGTAAGATGACCTCAAGTGACCTACAGAAAGACTGGCGAGCGGTGGCTGGGGTGAAATGCACAGCGAGCATGGTTAAAAAAACAGGCTTCTGGAGGGTCATTAGTGATTTTCTAAATAAACAGATCTAAATACAATATTTGATCTGGAATTTGGGAGACATGTTTCCAGTAGTGTATAGAATAAAACAGAACTGCTCATTTTGGTCCAACACAAACCCAGAGACTGTACAACTAGAGAAACTGATCATTTTGAGGTGGTCTCTTAAATTTTTCCAGAGCTGTATATAAAAGTTTTGAGAAATGTGGATTTCTAATAGTGATACAGCACCGGTTTGAAACTGTTTGGGATGATTTATAAACAGATTAAGATGTAAATGTGTGGTAAATGTAAATAATGTAAAGATAAAGATCTAGATTTGCTGTTTTGCTGATGACAGTGTTAGCAGTGATTAATATTAGAACTTTCTGAACTGAACTTTCTATATACGATTTTTAAAGCTCTGTATGGTGATGCAGGTTTGTTATCAACGCTGATTCAGGTGGTTTATGTCCTCTGGTAGTGATAATCATGTACTGTATTTATATTTCTGTAATTGGTTATTTTTGCTGTTTCACTTCATATTAGAAAAAGATCAGTCCTGATAAACACCACAGAGACTGTCCAATGTAAATGAGAAGTTTAAGGAGACACCGCTAACATTAGCATTACACTCTTCCTCTCCAATGTAAATGAGAAGTTTAAGGACGCACAGCTAACATTAGCATTACACTCTTCCTCTCCAATGTAAACAAGAAGTTTAAGGACACACCGCTAACATTAGCATTAGCATTACACTCTTCCTCTCCAATGTAAACAAGAAGTTTAAGGATTAGATTTATTACCTCATGACATACTGAATCAGAACTGCTGCATCATGTTGTGTATTAATATTTATGTATTGGTATGTATTGAGAACACCACACATAAATAAGTGGCCATATATATTAATAAGAACAAATAACAAAACATAAATAAATACTCAAAGCAAACAGTGTATACTGATATATATTAAAATCCACACATTAACTGAGAACAGCAGCAGCAGCGGGGGAAACACGGTAACAGACGGTAATGAAGTGAGATCTGTCTGGAGAAACTGCTCTGATCTGTTTATGATGAAGCGTATATATGGTGATACAGGCGTATAAGATCACCCCCTCTCTCTCTCCACCTCTCTCTCTCTCTGGGTGTTCATGTATCTCGGATTGATCAGAGCTGTTTCTGGCCGTCACTTCCTCTTCCTCTATCCGGTCTTTGTGGTCCACAGCAGCAGGAAATGAGCTGCGGTGAATTGATTGAGGGTGTTTGAAGGTCAGTCTGAAAAGGGTTTGAACAATGACCACTGTGCTGTCCAGCGTCTGAACAGAGAGCAGGGATTAAAACGATTGTCTGCAGTGAAAACCTAAACAAAGAACTCAAAAACAGTTCAAAAACAGCTGTCTAAGCCCCGCCCCTGGGCAGCCCCGCCCCCCGGGCAGCCAATTATACCTATACAAACCCACGACTGCTCACATACACCATCTTAAGTGTTTATCTCGTCAGTCTGAGGCTGATCTGTGGTTGTTCTGAGGTTTATTTGAGGCCAGTCTGTGGCTGATGTGATGCCAGTCCGTGGCTGATGTGATGCCAGTCCAAGGTCAGTCTGATGCTGATCTGTGGTTGGTCTGAGGCCAGTGTGAAGCTGACCTGTGGTTGGTCTGAGGCCAGTCTGAAGATGATCTGTGGTCGGTCTGATGTCAGTCCGATCTGTGGTTAAACTAGCTGAGGCTAGCTTAAAGGGTGATCTGTGAGTGGTCTGAGGCTTATCTGTGGTCAGTCTGAGGTCAGTCTGATCTGTGGTTAGTGTAAGGCTTATCTGTGGTCACTCTGATTCTGATTTGATGCCAGCCTGCAGCTGATCTGTGGTCAGTCTGAAGCTGATTTGACACTGGTCTGCAGCTGATCAGTGGTCAGTCTGAAGCTGATTTGACGCCAATCTGATGCTGATCAGTGGTCAGTCTGCGGCATATCTGTAATCAGTCTGATGCTGATCAGTGGTCAATCTGTAATCAGTCTGAAGCTTATCCGTGGTCAGTCTGATACTGATCTATGGTTAGTCTGAGGCTGATCTGTGGTTGAGCTGAAGCTGACCTGAGGCTAGTCTGCAGCTGATCTGTGGTCAGTCTGAAGCTGATCTGTGGTTGAGCTGAAGCTGATCTGAGGCCAGTCTGCAGGTGATCTGTGGTAAATCTAAAGCTGATCTGAGGCCAGTCTGCAGCTGACCTGTGGTCAGTCTAATGTTTAAAGGGGGATTTGAAAGGAGTCTTTAATCCACTGGTCACGGGAGTTTTGGGCAGGCTGTGGACAGGACAGTGGGGTTTCCGTGGTTATGCTTTCAGGAGCATCCTCTTCTTCTTCCTCCTCTTCGGAGAATCCGTTCTCGGTGGTGAAAGAGTTTTCTCCCAGTGCGGAGGAGATGTCCTGGAACGCTCCTTTATACTCCTGAATGGACTCGTACAGTGACCACAGCTGGCACAACAGGGACATGTCCAACTGTCTCAGACCGACCTGCAGAAAAAACACCTGCTCATATAATAAACACTAAATATTCATATTTACTATAATAAACACTAAATATTCATATTCACTATAACATACACTAAATATTAATATTAAAACTAATTTTAATGCCAATTAAAATATAACAAATAATAACAAATAATCATTCATTAAAACTAATTAGTAATATTTACTTTACTATTAAAACTACAGATACATATTCTCTATAATATTGATTAAATATAACTAAAACTAATGATTCATATTCAGTCTAGAAATAAAACTTGTATATTAAATATGACTATAATATTGACTAAAGGCATTATAACTAATGATTCATGTTGAGTTATCTCTGTTTGTGTTTGTTTGATTGTATTTAGTTTATTTATTTATTTATCAATAACGTCATATTTATTCAGAACCTCCTCCAGACGTCTACCAGGTGTCAGTGGTGTAGCTGCTCTCCAGGTGGACCTTCAGATCTCTCCACCTCGTGGTGTCACTCACCATCTCCTTCCTCAGCATGGCCAGTGCTGCGTCCAGGCTGGCCGGCTTACCGAGGCTCAGACCTTCACTCACTCTGGACTGGCTGATATCAGCCTGGATCCGGGTTCTCTTACTGTGAACTCTCTCAATGTCCCTCCAAGAGCCGCCGCTGGAGTTCAGGATGCCACTCAGGCCTTTGGGCAGAGGGGGCAGCCCCTCAATACCCACACCTCCACCTGGGCACTCCGCTGACGGACCAGCCTGGAACCCATTCATGCTGACCTATTCCCAAATATCTGCGTGAAGGTGCGGAGGAGCTCTCCGAGAGTCTGTCAGACGTAGGAACTGCAGTCAACCAGGAACTCCTGCTGCTCCAGATCCAGTTTCAGAAGCATGCAGAGAGAAATCCCCCACAGAACATCAGCAGATCCCAGCTTCTCCAGCTGCTTCAAGTTCAGCACCAACCAGACAACTTCATCAGCCAGCCGTGAGGTCACTACAACTGCTCCACCTGAGCTGCTCGTCCTGGTTCAGTTCAGAGACGTAGAAACAGACAAAAACAACATTCACTGTACTTAAAACCAGATCCAGA
This sequence comes from Semaprochilodus insignis, assembly GCA_034552555.1. Taxonomy (NCBI): domain Eukaryota; kingdom Metazoa; phylum Chordata; class Actinopteri; order Characiformes; family Prochilodontidae; genus Semaprochilodus; species Semaprochilodus insignis. The sequence continues at coordinate 29,263,801 of CM067490.1, read as the reverse complement.
GGGACTGAAGCGGTCCAGCTTCCCGGCAGTGCTTTCCTTTGTCCTGTAAACGTAGCCACGCCCACTCCGTCTGTTACGCAATACCGTTTCCGGCCACTAGAGGGTCACAGAGACCAAAACCCACCCTTCTCTGGCAGAGCTGAGCAAGGATTGGTCTGACTAGCCCCTGGCTCCTGGTCGAGCATTGGCTGAAAACCCTGACCGGCCACGGCCTGTTGGTCGATTATTGGCTTAAAGCCTGTTAAAGCCCGCCCACATGCTCCAAGCTTTGCTAGCAGCTTTCAGCTGGCCACCAGCAACTCTCCCAGAAACGGGTGGGAACAGTATTCAAGGACTGTAGAAGCTGGATTTCCGACTCTGATGACACGCAGCTGTTTATCTTCCTGTTTACAAAAACAATCCCCATTAAAAATAAGCTTGAATTTCATTTTTCATCCAGCACTTTAATTCCTGATGAAAGCTTTATGACTCTTACACAGGCCTGAACAACAAGACGCACAAATAAACAAGTTCCAGTAAACGAGTGGTCAAACTCAGCGTCCGAACTGACCGCTCTGTGGGTGGTCATATACCAGCAGTCACCAAACCTCCTCATGGAGATTCACACTCCAGTGATACACTCCCAAGAACACTTCATGGAGGACCTGATACAGCAGAAGTGGCTGGTCAGAGTTTGTATGAAGGTCAAATAAACAGAACAAATAACAGTTCAACCAAACACGCTAATGAGGCTAACAATGAATGGAAACCAATAGTCACCGATTCCACCTGCAGTGAGCTAATCAGTACCTATTAATGTGCCTTCACTGTTAGAAACACCAGCTCTGTAAATACACTTCTCCTTTCAGCTACAAGCCAAAGAGGAGCGTCCAGCAGTGACATCATCAGCGTCTCTATGATTGGACAGACTTGATATTATGGTTTAAAGGAATAATCCAGCCCAAATCTCCTGCATGTTATCATATGTAAGGTTATGGTTATTGTACATGTAGTATAATTGATTAATTGGCTAATTAGACTGTCCATGGTAATTAACTGTGTGCAGTTCTGTAGAAGGTGGTTCTCCAGGAGTCAGACGGGTGACCACTGTCCACTGAACGCTGTGCGTCTGTAGCCGCGCATGTTTGGATGCCGCTGGTCGCTGTTGTTTTCAGGACAGTCGCAGTTCTTTGAGGCTGCGGAGAGAGTCTGCGCAGGTGCGGATGAGGCTGCACAGCTGGATGCTGGTTTCCACAGAGACGGCCTGCTGCAGCTCCTGCGTGGCCCAGCGTAGTTTGTGCAGCACAGCCTCCTCAGCGTGTGTGAGGGCTGGGTGGGGGTACAGTGGGCCGGCGGGGGGCGGAGGGGCCTGCAGGGTGGTGCTGGCGGGCGTTCCCGAGGGGGCAGGGAGCGTGGGGGGCTGTGAAGAGGGTGGAGCACGGAGTCCTGAGGCCGCACCTTCGCAGTGCTCCGGCCGGGGAAGGCCCGTGATGGAGAGCGGAGGTTCAGTGGGCGGGGCTCCGTTAGTAGCCTGGGGTTGGGGCTGAGTGGCTAGCTGACGTTCCCGCACCTGGGACAGGGCCGCCTGCGCATTAAGAGCTGCGGGACAAACGTGAAAAACCTGCATGAGATATTTAATATTAATAAGTCTGTAAGTCCATTTACTGGAACTAAAGGACCCATGTAAACCACTGAAGGACCAGTCCACCAATGCTTTCCAAAATTCTGCATTATTAATGGTTAATATCACTCAGGAGTGGCTTGGATAGAAACAGAACTGTTCTCAGTGGTGATGAATGGAACCAGACGTCCCCCTCTAAAAGCTCCCTCACAGAAAGTTCCTACATGAGATGGTTATGAATACGCTGCCTGATGTCTGAGACGCTGTTTATGATAGTTTGGAGAAGATTTCAGCCTTAAACTCCATTCATGGTGGAGGGATACATGCTGCAGGGTGCTGTGAGGTAAAATAGTCCCCCAAAGAAAACTTATTATTTCCAGATTTTCCCCATCATCAACATTCCATATAAACTCAGAAGACACGTGTAGGTTCACTGGTGGTTCTAGATGTCAATAAAATGTCTTTGTGTTCTAGACATGGAGAACCCTGGTTCCCATCACCACCACTGTACAGAACACCTGAACCATCTCACGCCACACCCGCTCTCAATCAGTGTCAGATGAGATATGAAATATGTATGCCGGTAAGAGCGGATAAGGCAGCACCTGGGTTGTCTTTGTCCACGTCTGAGTCCAGCTCTTGACACGCAACACAGTAGTTCTTCTTCTGTTTATCCTGGAGCAGAATCGTCTGGAGAAGACGGACCAAACATGTCCAGGGTGAGTCACAGAGCAGCAAACAAGACAGAATGCAGAAAACCTTCAGAAACAGCCCCGGCAGGAGGGCTCCTGGTGGTCTTACCCCACACAGCTCGCAGCACTCGCCCAGCATTTTATAACCTTTCAGCAGGTAGTCTCCCATCAGCTTGCTTATTTTGTCCTGGCGCTCCCTGCGGGCCTGGATCACCTTCATCTCAGCCTCGGTGGGAGGCTCCCATTCAAAGTCTTCCTCATCTGACAGACACATCAAACATGAAGTGGGCTTCTTATTCCAATTCTCCGTTCCACCTTAAAATGTACAGCAGCCCGAGGCGCCACAATATAGCAGGTGCAGCATTTAAGGTGGAACGGAGAACTGGAATAAGACACAAACTGAAGGCTGATTATTCGTCTGAGTTTGGAGTCTTTTATACACGTAACAAAAAACAACTAACCACAAATAACCCATCTCAATAAACAACCCGTAAATAAAAGCACAAACAAAAAACCTACATTAATACAGATATTCGAGTAGATATCATACATACTAACACACGCCCCAACATAAACATAACTGACACTGCAGAGTTTTAGCTTTAGCACATTAGCTACCCGCGACATTCCGGAGGATAAATAAACACAGAGGCGCGGTTAGAGATCTAAACAGCTCACAAACAGCCACAATCAGATAAAGGTTTTCATCTAAAGCAGAAACGTGTTTAATAAAAGTGTAGAATGTTTAATTAGGCTGTAAAAGCACCTGCGTTTAGCGCCATGCTCCCCTCCTAGCAGCCGCACCGGCACTGAGCGCAGCGAGCACCGAGAGCGCCACATGCAGGACCGGAGGACTGATTAGTAACACAGCGGGCAGTATCTAATCATGGTAAATCAGTTTTTTGGTATTACTACATAATAAATCACTATTTTGACATAGGAAGTAAATGTATTCTGACATACAGAACAGAAATATACTTCTATAATGGGCTTCTGTATACTGTATTTACATAGCACTGAATGCTGTAGGAACCTTTTAATTCTCTAATATTATATACAGAGAGAGATTCTATGGAAAATGATGAGTGACATAATTTCACATTTTCAATATCTATATAACGATTTGAAAACTCAAGTTGTCTCTGAACCTTGAACATGTTATCGCCACAGAGGAACTAACGAACCTGACCGTCAGTTCCAGTCCGGACTGACTAAAAGGTCGCACCTGATTGTACCCCTCTGCTGTTTTGGCGCTGAGAGGTGAGTGCGGATTAACGCGATTATTTTGGTTTTCCTCTCATTGTAAACCCGCCCCGTTGGTTCTGCTCATATCCTTATGGTTCTGCTATCCTCCGCAGAGCCTCGGAAGTAAGTGAATGTACACAGTGAGTTCGCTAATCTGCTTTAAAGAGGCGGAGACCCGGTCGTAGCGCCTGTACAGTGTGTGAATAAGCGGGTTAACGCCAATAACGCATAACGAGAGAAGGAGGTGTACTGACGCGATTGAGTGGCTCCTGATATAATAAGTATATTCCTAAACCCGGTCAGTGATTCCTGACGTGTTAAGAGAAAAGTACGGGTTTATGCAAGTTAGCTACTGTCGTGTTTAACAGCTGATATTTGGAACTTTCCGTTCCACCTTAAATGGTGCAACAGCTACAAAATTCGAATTAGCGCCCATCTTCTTCCTCATACTGCACTTTCACATGACCATTTCCAACTTCTCGTTATCTCCATTAAACAGATTATCTATAAACCTGATCTATGTAAATGAGCTCTGTTCTGATTGGCTGCCTTGTATTGAGCTATATTATAATATCAGTGTGGGCGTGGCTAAGCGGCTGAACAGTTAATTATTGGACTGGTGTTGTATGTGTTATTTATATTCTTGTTCCTGCTGATGTGCAGATGAGTGGAGACTCGGACGGGAATAAAGAGTTTCACGAGCAGCTTCGGCTGCAGGAGCTGTACGGCCAGAAACGGGAGGATGGAGAGGATCCGTATACGTACGTGGATCCTGAGGATGGAACCGTGTACGACTGGGATCATGACAAGAAGGCGTGGTTCCCAAAGGTACAGTAAACTAACACAGTATATATTTAAAAAGGGGAATTCCACCGACAGTGGTGCTGATGGGAACCAGGGGATGCCGGGTCTACAGCACAGCGGGTCAGTAGAAGTGAAGTAATGCATTCTGAAGTTTTTAATGAACCCGGTGTTTTAATTTGCGTCCAGATCACTGAGGACTTCATGGCTGCATATCAAGCGAACTACGGCTTCAGTGAGGATGGAACTCCTGACCCCACAGCATCAGGTCCACCAGAAGAAACTCCACCAGATAAACCGCAGAAGGAGAAGAAAGTAGAGGAGGAGAAGAAGCCGGATTCATCCAGCACTAAAGAGGGCAAACAGAAGGGGGAGAAGAGGAAAGCAGAAGCAGGTACGTAAACACGGCTGCTGGGACAGATGTGATGATGAAGTTTGTGGTTTAAGTTTATGAGAACTGCTGAGTGACCCGCCCATCTCTCTCTGACCTGCAGGCTGGTTTGATATTGAGAAGGATAAAAACACAAATGTTTACGTGTCAGGTAAGAAATGAACCGATAAGTTCATACACCTACTGTCTTTAACTCACTTGCCAATGGAGACTCATGTATATGAACTCGGCGCCTGGGGGCAGACGGTGTAATGCGTGTGTCCGTGCGGCAGGTCTTCCTCCAGACATCACTCCTGATGAGTTTGTGGAAGTGATGTCCAAGTGTGGGATCATCATGAGGGACCCGGTTACGGAGGAGTATAAGGTTAAACTGTATAAGGACGGTGAGGGGAATCAGAAAGGTGACGGACTCTGCTGTTACCTCAAGGTCAGTACACTGTCCCCCTGGAGGACATATCTCGCACTCAGCACCTCTCTGTCCACCTGTCTGTCCATCTGTTTGTACACCTATCTGTACGTTAACGCCCGTCTGTCTGTATATCTGTCTGTCCACCTGTCTATCCATCTGTTTGTCTGTCTGTGCATCTGTATCTATCTTTCTGTTTGTTGGTATATCTGTCTGTATATTTATCCATCTGTCTGTCTGCCTGTTAATCTTTCTGTCTATCCACCCATCTGTCCGTCTGTGTGTCCATCTGTATCTGTCTGTCTATCCATGGACCTTTCTATCTATTGGTATATCTGCCTGTCTGTATATCTGTTCATCTGTCCATCAGTCGGTCTGTCCACCTGTCTATCTATCTGTTTGTTTCTCTGTCTGTCTGTCTTTCCATCTGTCCATTTGTCTGTCACTTGGTCCATCTATCTGTCTGTCTACTTTTCTGTCTGTCATTCTCTTTATCTGTCTATGTCTTTCTGTCCATCCTGTCTGTCTGTCTGTCTATGTACTTGCCCTGTATGATGACGTGCTGAGGTTTTGAGCAGTGTCTGATTGTGTGATGTATGATCACCGTATCTGTACAGTGTCAGGAGTTTTGCTGTATTGACTACAGCTGCAGTGTTGAGTCAATTACAGTGTGCAGTAAATCTGTGTCTGTGTTCAGAGAGAGTCGGTGGCTCTGGCGGAGCGTCTGCTGGATGACTCAGAGATCCGAGGCTACAGGCTGCACGTGGAAGCCGCTCGGTTTGAGCTGAAGGGTCAGTATGACGCCAGCAGGAAGAAGAAGAAGGGCAAGGAGTACCGCAAGAAACTGCAGCAGCAGCAGAAGTACGACTCTCAGCACGCTCGGCCAATCAGTGATGAGGGTTAAAGTTTATGTACTGCTGTGTCATATACGTGTGTCATATACTCTGAATTACCAATTAAAACACCCACAGAAGCTGAAGCACTGACAGACACCGTCTGTCCATCAGCTGGACTTCAGTTTCTGTTCGCTGTTGAATCTGTGAATATGAATATCATATCAGAGTGAACACTGTAGTGCACAGCAGAACCTGAACACTGTATTCTCCTTAAACCTGACTGCAGGTGTCCAGCAGGTGGTGCTGTTGACAGTGTTTACTGTGCTGCTGTGTTTATTGAGATGCTTAGTCTGCTGATGTTTGCTGGTTCTCAGGCAGCTGGACTGGAGGCCGGAGAAGACCGGGGATGTGCGTAAGAGACACGAGCGCGTGGTCATCATCAGGAACATGTTCCACCCGAAAGACTTTGAGGTGAGTTCTCTCCGCAGCAGCGAGGAGTATGGAGGGAGTATGGAGGGAGGATGGAGGGAGGATGGAGGGAGGATGGAGGGAGGATGGAGGGAAGATGGAGGGAGGATGAGCTCATCAAAACAATAACGTTCATTCTCAAAGAGGTTTAACGGTTAATATTTATTATTTTATATGTTTATTACATCCTCAGACTGAAGGTGTCAGAATGAAGTGTACCACCTGAAGTGCCTATGTTGTGCTAAAGTGATTTTTCCTGGTTGTTTTGACGTGGTGTGTAAACATTCCTGAAACGAGGCTTCAGGTCCTAAAAGATGCCGTGATTTCAGGAAGAGCGTCCACTGAAAAGCCCCACCTTCACGACACAAGTCAAAGCCCAGCTCCTCAGCAAAACATCGCTATTTAACAGAAACCAGTTTACTGGACAGAAATCACGCACTGTCCTCAGGGCTGAAACATCTGGACACAATTCCTAACCGTGTTTTTCTCCCTGTTGTCGTGGCTGCAGTTAAAGGTGGGATTAATTATATACACAGAGGTCCGGGCCCGGAGACCACTGTGCCTGTTTTTCCTGGCTTGAAAGGTGAACGTATTGGGCCAGTTAGCGCTGCCGTGTGAATGTGTTGGGTTTAACCTGATCAAATTCAGAGATGTAGAATTTAAATCTACTAACTGGGCCAAAAGTGTTTGCACACAGAGGAATTTGACCCCTATGTGCAGTGAAACACACACACACACACACACACACACACACACACACACACACAAACTAGGGGGCAGTAAACACAGCCATATCCATAACACCTAGTTGGGGGTTAGGTGTCCAGTCGGCTCAGGGAATCGAACCAGTGACCACCCAGTGAGAAGGCTGGTTTCCGCACCTCCAGCCCACGACTGCCCAAGTGTTGGTACTGTTGATGTTGGTGGTGCTGTAATAAAATGACTCTCTTTCACACACTTCTCACACTGTTCAGTATGATTCAGGCTCAACATTCTCCCGAACACTGTTTGGAACAACATGTACAGAAAGTTCTTCAGAAGTCTGTTTATGTGATCTCACATTGAGAGTAAGGCACGTTCCTGTCCTCTCCTGTAAACGTGTTGAGTTGGAGATTTTCTTTGGACTGTGGTGAAATACTTACACTTATCCACTGACCATATAGGAGAGTCTGTAGTTGTACAGTTCCAGACTGTAGTCCAGCTGTGTCTCTGTGTACTTTATTACCCTGTTCTTCAATGGTCAGGACCCCCACAGGACCCTGACAGAGCAGGTGTTATGTGGGTGGTGGATCATTCTCAGAACTGCAGTGACACTGACATGGTGGTGCTGTGTTAGTGTGTGAGTGGATCAGGAGTGATGATGATATGGGGCTGTGATGGAGGATCTGCTGGTCCTGATGGTGTGATGTGGTTCATCTGTGTGTATTAATGTAATTGAGTTATTCTCAGGGTGATCTGTGCGCAGGGCTCACGTGGCAGTGACCTGCTGTGGCTCAGTAACATTAGCCCTGAATAGCTGACATGCCAATCAGACGATCCTCAGGTTTAACAGCATTCCTGAAGCAGGTGCTTACACACTGGAATGCAGGAGTGGCCCTGCAGTAACAGCTCATCACTTCACTTCAGCAGAGCTAATGAGCCTCTGGAGGATCCAGAAGACAGATCAATCAGTCTCCACCAGGAAGATCCCAACATGGCCAAAAGTATCCAGACGGGGGCTTCTATTAATGATATCACCCTGTAGAACAGGACATTCGGGACCAGCTGAACTGATGGAGCTCCATCCAGTACCTCTGGGATGAGCTGGAAAACTGATCATCCAACATCAGTACCTGACCTCACTAATACTCAATCAAATCCTCACAGCAACGTTCCAACATCAGCACCTGACCTCAATAATACTCAATCAAATCCTCACAGCAGTGTTCATCATCAGTACCTGACCTCACTAATACTCAATCAAATCCTCACAGCAATGTCCAACACCGGTACCTGACCTCACTAATACTCAATCAAATCCTCACAGCAATGTCCAACACCAGTACCTGACCTCACTAATCCTCAGTCCTCGGTTTCTGTTTGAAGGTTGTGTTTCCTTGAGCAGGTTCTGGAAGTTCTTCCATCATGTTGATGTGAGCAGTAAGGTGTTCCGTGTGTTGGTACAGCCCGTCGGAGTGGAACCTGCTGTCTAACTGTGTTGTATGTTTGTGTTTAGGAAGATCCTCTGGTGCTGAATGAGTATCGAGACGACTTGCGGACGGAGTGTGAGAAGTTTGGGGAGGTGAAGAAGGTCATCATCTTTGATGTGAGTCTCGGTGCTCTGATGATTTGCCGTGAGGTTCTAGTCTATAGCCGCTTGGAATGCTTCGCTCTGGGAGTCTAAAGAAAAAATGAGTAGTGTCTGTAAATTGATCCAGCCGTCTCTGATATGGCTTTGCCGACTTATAAGGAAAGATCTGATTCAAATTGACAGTGATAACAGCTAAAATCGATATAGCTATCGGAAATCCATTACAGTGATGATCTGTCAGAGTGGGAGCGGAGTGACGGGGTTGTGACCAGAGCAGCTTTTCAGTAAGTCAGTGTTCTCCGTCTCTCTGAATCCGCTCCAGTATCGCTCCATCCCGCGTTCCAATCAGTCCTTTTACCCCACACTGACTCCCTCTATTTGAAAGGAGTGATGCAGCAGTGACTGTACAACTCGCACACAGCGGCCATTCACACACGCTCTTTCTACACACTACGTTCAGGAATACCGCTTCATCATAACATGACTGATCTGTCACACACACACACAAACACACACACACACACACACACACCAGTCAGTGAAGTGTTGACCTGCGTTATTGATGTTAGACAGTATTGTCTGTAAGTGATGCACATCAGCCTGAAAACAGCTGACGTTCCAGTGATCTTATCAGCAGCTTGTAATTCCCTGACACTCAGAGCGGAGTGTGGAAGCTGACAGGGTCCCGGTAATGCCGTGTTCCTACGCCTGTTTTGCTGATCACTGTTGAAGTGTTAACTGTACAGCAGTACCTTATAAATCTTACATCTCCTCATGGGTGTCCTGAACTCCTAATGTGCTGATGTGGGGATCCTCTCTCTCTTCCTGAGGTGTGTGTGTGTGTGTGTGTGTGTGTGTTCCTGTTCTGTAAACCTTCTGGATATTTGATTTCCGGTGTTTTTTCGTGGCAGAGACATCCTGACGGTGTGGCGTCGGTGGCTTTTAAAGAGCCGGAGGAGGCGGATTTGTGTCAGGCGACTCTGGATGGACGCTGGTTTGGAGGGAGGAAACTTGCAGCTCAGCTGTGGGATGGAGTCACAGACTATCAGGCAAGAAAACTCACAGCTCAAGTATAGGGGGCGATATGACCCACATGGTGACTCTGACTGACTGTAATACACTACAGGAGGTGTAGGGTGCGATATGACCAGCACCGTCATTCTTACAGACTGTAATACACTACAGGAGGTGTAGGGGGCGATATGACCCACACAGATTGTGATACATGTTTCTTCTCTCCTGCTGCTCCTCTCAGGTGGAGGAGACGTCGCGGGAGCGTGAGGAGAGGTTAAAGGGGTGGTCCACATTTCTGGGGGATGAGAAGGCCGCTGAGGCAGCAGCACAGGCTAAAGACACTGAAGGGAAGACAGAAGCAGGAAACACTCAGGGGGCGGAGCCGGAGCCAGTGCCAGCCCCCCCCACAGACACAACGCCATCACAGCCAGAAGATAAAACAGAGGCCGAACAGCCAGAGGAAGCGACGGTGGGTTCCACAGACAGCAGCCTTGCTGGGAGTGACGACGAGGCGTAAATCCAAAATGGAAACACGTGGCGGACTGTCACTGACTCATCCGGGCTCCGCCCACTTTCATGGCAACTGTAGTAAAGCGGTAGCTATGAAAGAACACAACTGTGGGCGGAGCCTGGAGAGGGTACTTCCCGTTTGTCTCTGTTTGTCACTTCAAAATCTTTTTGAGTGTTTTGAAATTAGAAAGGGGGTCGTACAATTCTGAGCAGTGTTTGAGTGAACTGACTGTGTTTTATAATAAAGGAACCTTTTGTGGAAAGATCCAGATCATGGCGTGTGTTTGGAGAGGAACCTGCATTCCTGCAAAATTCATTCAGAGTGGTTTGTCTATATGTGTGTTCTAGACATGGAGAACCCTGGTTCGCATCACCAACACTGTAAAGAACATCTGAACCATCTCACACCAAACCCGCTCTCAATCACTCTGTCTACACCTCACACCAAACCCACTCTCAATCAATCACTCTGGTTACACCTCACACCAAACCCACTCTCAATCACTCTGTTTACACCTCACACCAAACCCGCTCTCAATCAATCACTCTGGTTACACCTCACGCCAAACCCGCTCTCAGTCACTCTGTGTACACCTCACACCAAATGCCTGCTCTCAGTCACTCTGTGTACACCTCACACCAAACCCACTCTCAATCACTGTTTACACCTCACACCAAACCCTCTCTCAATGACTCTGTTTACACCTCACACCAAACCCACTCTCAGTCACTCTGTTCGCACTCAGTTGTGGGGTGTTTAGGGAAATCAGTGGAATTCCCCTGTGAGATATTCCTGGTGGTGGAATGTTTCCTCTGTGGTGGTTGGTCTGCAGGTATGTGGGAAGTGCGGACAGGTGTGGATGTTTGAGATGTTTGCTGTAAGTGTATTTGTTCTCCATCGCTGAGTGAATGTAAACTGAGCCTGATTTAACTCTTAGCTCCCCACAGCCTCTTACTGAGGAGGTGTTTTTACCTCTCTTGGTTGTTGCTCTGACTGTACGTGTCAGGGTGTTTCTGGTTAAACAGGCTGAGCTGCATTTTCCTCTCAGCACAGTCTGAAGTAACGCACTCCACACGCAGTCCAGTCACACTTCATACACACCTCTCCGAGTGTGTCCACAGTGTGAGCTGTGAGCTCCATAATGATGGTCATTAAAACTGTTACAGGGAGTTAAAGCTGCAGGCCGACCGCCAGGAGACACGGTGAGTACTACAGCGCTGATACAGGTCCATACAGACGTGTGGGATTACTCCAGCATTATTATTAATATATAAGATGAGTTTATTATATAATTGGTTATAAATGATCTACTACAGATTACTCTGCATCTATTGTAGATTAATTACTATGAATTATTCAGTATGTATGGTGGTGCTGCAAACTGTGAGAACCCATGTTCTGTATTTCTGCATAAATGTGACCTCAGGTTTCCACACGGTCCTAACAGATAAAGAGAACCTGATTAAACACAGGAGACAGTGATATTAGACCTGGTGATCTACTGAGTAAATGATCCAGTGTTCCAGATCTGTGAGGGTAACACTATGAGACCTTTAGGATCAGACAATCTGAAGGTGAAATTAGAGTCAGGTGTTTCAGTCAGTGGGATGATGATCAGGTTCTCCGGTGTTATTAAAGATCAGGGATCCATCAAAATCTGATGACACACATGGAACCAACAGAGCAGATTTCTGAGGAACCTCAGAAGAAGAGCTGCTGCTGATGCTCATCAGGCTGGAGAAGGTTACAGAACTATCTTTAAAGAGTTTGGACTCTACCATCCACAGTCAGACATACTGGGTACACATGGAGGAGATTCAGGACCACCATTACCCTCCCCAGGAGTGGACCACCAACAAAGATCACTCCAATATCAAGGCATGGAATAGTCCATGAGGTCACAAAGGAACCCAGGAGAACCTAACCAGCTAAAGGCCCCAGTGGCTAATGCTAATGTTCATGAGTCCACCATCAGGAGAACACTGAACAACAATGGTGAGCATGGCAGGGCTGTAAGGAGAACCTCACTGCTCTCCTAAAAGAAGATTACTGCCCGTCTGCAGTTTGATAAGGACCACATAGACGAGCTGGAAGAGCTACTGGAACAGTGTTCTGTGGACGGATGAGACCAGAATAGATATTTCTGGTTTAAATGAGCAGTGTTCTGTCTGGAACCTGAACCTTATCCCATCTGTGAAACATGGTGGTAGCATCAGGTTTGGACCTGTTGTGCTGCATACAGGATGGTACAGCTCGCCATCACTGATGGAACAATGAATTCTGCATTCCAGCAGGTTCTAAAGGAGAACATCAGGACATCTGTCCGTGAGCTGGATCTCAGGAGAATGTGAGTCATGCAGCAGGACAACAATCCTAAGCACACAAGATGTTCTACCAGAGAACCGTTAAACAAGAATAGATTTGATGTTCTGGAATGACCGAGTCAAAGTCCTGATCTTAATCCAATAGCAGTGTTGTGGAAGGACCTGAAGTGAGCAGTTCATGGGAGGAAACCCACCAACATCCCAGAGTTGGAGCTGTTCCGTACGGAGGAACGGGATAAAATTCGTCCAATGTGCAGGATGGATCAACAGTTATCGGGAATGTTTAGTTTGAGTTACTGCTGCACAAGAGGATCACATACTGTTACCCTCACAGATCTGATCCACTGGATTATCTACTCAGTACATACATCACCAGGTCTAACATCACTGTCTCGTTTGTTTAACAGGGTTCTCCTGACCTACTTTCAGGGCCGTGTGTGAAGATCTGATGAAGTTTCAGCTCAAACTTGTACCGAAATACAGAACATTCTAGAGCAGTCACAAACTTTACACCCACAAACAGGGAAGCTCTGTGTCCTCGCTCGGCAGCTCGTGCTGGTTTGTTTATGTTGATGGTGGATCGTGACGCAGGCTGATGATATTTATTGATTGGTGTTATTCACAGCTCTGATATCAGTGCCCGCCAGCTGAACTATTAATGTGCTTCAGCATGAAGTGAACATGAATAAATCCAGTTTTACCGGATGTTAGAGCAGAAGGACAGTTCTTAGTTGAACAGCTGAATGTTGGTGTCTTTCCTCAGCGATGGAGAACAGGAGTGACTCAGTACAGAAACAGATGGAGTCTCCACACAGCGTTATACACACATACTATCAGGGGGACATTAACACCGTGGTGGATGAACACTTCTTCCGCGCTCTGAATAAAACCAGCGTGCCAAAAGACCTGAGCACCAAGAGCAGAGATCACCGCAGAGCGCCCAAACCCGGTGAGTTCCACCCGCAGGATCTGTTTCTGCAGGACAGTTTTCACTTTAACATGCTTTAAAACTCACATTCAGCAGCCTGAGGGTTCTCCACCAGGGGGAGCTATCAGCACTCACAGCATTACTGTAGGAGAGGAAACCCACACCAGCAGTCACACGCTGCAGTCTTCCAGCTGATCAGGTGAAATCTATGAGCTCCACTCAAAACATCCACAGGTGTTTCTCTACATCCTTTACCTGTGAGCAGACACCTCGACAGTCTGGGTCTGCAAGGATGTGCAGCTCACTGAGAAAAGGAGACACACACATCAAACATATATCAGTCTCACAGACACAGTAACAAAAACCCGTATGTCCCACTTTCTTCCAAACCTCAGATTTTCCCGCTCCGTCCTCATGGTCTCCATCATGGTCCAAAAGTGGGTTGTCTCCAGGTTCCTCCAGCCTGAGTCACTGTTCCACTGTTGGAGAACCAGCCCATCCTCAGGGGGTCATCATGGGTCCACTCTCTACTGACCCGTGGGTTTACCCAAGCAGGCAGGGCTCTGGTTATGACCTCCCCCACCTGTACCGGCAGCCTGCGGTGCACCCCAGTGGCAGCTCATCTTTTCTCCACCTGCTGCACATGGAGCGGCCAGCAGGGAGCGTACTAACCACACCCTCCACCAAAACGGACATGCAGATGGAGTTGGCTACTGGAAACAGCCACAGAGACATACACGGAGGCAGGACTCACCTGGACCCAGGTATGGTCAGATTTACAAGTGGCTTAAACTTTAACAGCACTGATTACGTCACACCTCCACACGCTTTGAGCCCTGGAGCTGAAGTTAGCTTCCCCATTTGGCACTGAATTTCTGTTCCACACATTCTGGCACCGGTGCTAAAGCTAAAGAACCTGGAGGGTAATATCTTTAAAGCTACATTAGCCCTGTAGCTCTAGCGCTAAAGCTAAAGAGCCTGGAAGGTATTACTTTCCATTACTGTTAGCTACATAAGCCTCTCGGCTCCAGTCCTAAAGCTAAAGAAGCAAACCTAGGGCACCTAAGAGTCCAGGGTGGTCAACTGCTTTGGGGTAATGGAGGGAGGGGTACCTGATTGTTCTTTGAACTATTGCTCTAAATGTTCTCCTGTGTTCTAGGTATGCCGTTGCCAGAGAAAAGTAAGGATGTGTACTGGTACTGAGGACGCAGAACTGTCCCCTCTACTGGACGAGCTGTTCATAACCTCTCAGAGACAGAGACTCTTACAACGCACTGCTGCAATAATGAAACAGATGGAGCTGCAGACCAGGAGATCCAGGACACGGAAGAGCTGCAGACCATGAGATCCAGGAGACACACATTGTTATTATTATTATTATTATTATTATTATTATTATTATTATTATGGTGGTGATGATGATGATGAAGATATGGTGTTTCTACGCAGGCCTCTGTTAGCTGGAAGCTAATGTTCTGACTCAGGTCTCTTCTATTTGTATCAGGCCCATGTTAATCCCTCCTGTACCCCTTCATGCAGTTACTCCCTGAATTAAACAGGCACTTGTTCATTTTCTGCCAGTTTCCTTTTCCAAACCAGCTGTTGACGGTCCTACACCAGGGCTACGCCCACTTTATCCCCTGTTGTACTGCACTTTTCACTGTCCCTTCATGTCCAGTGTGCACCTCCTTTAGCATCTCCTTCACAACACACGCCCCAAAGGACACATCCGTGTTCAGCTGACAGTTCATTTCCGGGTGTGGAAAGACCATCACGCTGTCTGTGCGCGTTGTACATGCTACTTGGCCAGTATTCAGGGTAACTTTAAGATGTCCAGCCAGCAGTGTGTGAGTGCTTTCCGACAAGACTCCTGGTCTTATCCAGAAAGAGTCAAGTCCTCTTTATCAATCCGCTAATACTCTCTCTCGGTTGGGACGTCCCAGACACTTAACCGATGGGGCGCTATTGTAGGCAGGGCCTGCTGAGTGACCACCCCGATGCGAGCGAGGGTGAGCAGTAATTTTGGATCGTAGTGCACAGGGACCTGACAACAAGCCTCTGTGTCCACTGCCAAGACACCTGGTCTCTCAACAGTCTATGGAGCAGAGCAGCAATGTGCTCTGGGGATGAACCTCCCACGATAACAATAACCCAGTCCCAGAAAAGTCCTCTGTTCCTTCACACCAGCGGGTGCTGGAGCGTCTTTGATGGCTTTGACTTTGTAAGGAGATGGGCAGGTGACCTGGCTATACAAAGCAGAGGCTGCTGAACTCACTCCAAAGACCAAACAACTGTAGATGAATGGGCCTCTGTGGGTATTGATTGTTAACAGCTTCCTTGGCTCGTCATCAAAAGGCACTTGCTGCTGTGCTGTGGCCAGGTCCATCTTGGAGAACACGGTTCCTCTGTTTGGTGTGGATATTAGCTCCTCTAGAAGAGGCAGAGGGTACATTTCCGTTGTTGTGGTTTGATTCACTGTACATGTGCCACACAAGCGGACTGTAGTGCCCTTTTCCACCTCTGGGACGGAGGGTGCTGCCCATTCACGTGTTTTACCGGTGTGATTATGTTGGACACCTTCCGCTGATACACTCAGCATCTACTCATGCCTTCATGACAGATGCAGGAGGCAGCTAAATTTAGGGTCAGTCTGGGAATCCAATAAACCTGTAGCCTTGATGCCGTCCAGTGTACCTAGATCCTCCTTAAACACCTCTGAGTGTAACTCCAGAACTTCCGCTATTGATGTAGATTCTGACACGAGGCTCACACGCCTGATCTCCATCCATTTCAGAGTGAGCCTTTTTAGCCAGTGTCTACCACACAGCTCTGGACCTGACCCTTTCACAGCGATGATAGCCCTTTTCCACCAAGTGGAATTGGTTCCGTTTCGATTCGCATACCTAATTTTGAACCTGAAGCTTCGGAACCCTAAAAGTTGGTTCCCAGCTGGAGCTGAAGAATAGTAGGTTCCTCAGCATACATCCGTGGGTGTGTCAGTTATTAAGGAAAGGGAAGGCTACAATGGCTTTGTCTTCTTATCTCCAGGAGTTGATCCGGGATATAAATAAACATCTGGAATACCAGCCCAAACACTCGCAGGTAATCTATACGCTCCGCCATCTTAGTACTACTGTTTACTACCGCTGTGCAGTGCCCTCTGTTGACAATGATGATATATCCTTTGATGTTCCCTGGTTCCAGTAAAAGCTGGGGCAAAAGCAGGCTGGTTCCCTGAATAGCACCAAGGTTCTAGGAAGCCTGAACAGAACCAGTTCAAGAACCAAGTTGTTTAGTTGAAAAGGTCCATCAGGGGTAGAGTTTCCTGTTTGTTTCTTGGGGTTTACTATATTGTAGAACTGACCCAAAACAGGCATGATCTCCCCAGGATAAGTCTTTCGCTTCACTCTAGCACCCTCTAGCGTTTTTCCCTGGGAATGCCGTTTGAAAAACCTCCACTGGAATGACAGTCACGTCTGTGTAGTTCTATCTTGTTTAGAACTCTTTTGGTCATGTTTCCAGTGATTGCTCACTGTGATTGAGTTAAGGCTTGTATGACCTGAAACATGTCGATGAGTTTCTAATATTAATATTATTATTACACGATTTAACCAGATAAAATCTAGAAATATCCTGATCCGTGAGAATCCTGTGCTTGTTATAGAGTCAGCTCAGATCAGAAAGAGTACATCACGCTGTGCCACATGGCGACGCCTGTTAAATCATAGCTACTGATTGATTATTGATGTCTTGGCTCCTCCTAAATGCTCCTCCATCTGCTCAGACTTTCCTGCCCTCAAACCAGACAAACACAAATGCGACCCAGTGACCGCCGGGTCCAATAATTCCAGAATAAACACAATCAGGATAAAATAATCACACCCTGACACCACTACAACCGCCCGACCGTCTTAAAGCTGGGTCATCCGTGAGGATCCAGTTCCCGCTCCATTCTAAAGGTACTGAACTGTAAACAGAACAAAGACCACAAATTACACACTGAAGCTTGAACATGTTTCAGTGGAGCTGGACAGAAATGAGTAACGCCAATAAACACCTGGTGGAACATCTCACAGCTAATCAGGTAACTGGTAACAGGTGAGTAAGATGATTGTGTATAAAGCTCCTCCTAGAGAGGCAGAGTCTATCAAAAGTACAGAGTGGGCGGGGTCACCACTCTGTGAAATACTGCACCACCAAATAGAGCAGCAGTTCAAGAAGAACGTTCCTCAACGTGACACAGCAAAGAACCTGGAGATGATCATCTACAGCACATAGTATCATTACCACTGGATGGTGTTGATCTTCAGACAATCAGACAGCACCGTATTAAAAACAGACCTGGTTCTGTGGTGGAACCACTGCATGGGATCAGGAACACTTCCCAACACCATCGTCTGTGAACACAGGTCATCCCTGCTTCACAAGCACAAGTTAAACTCCACCATGCAGAGAAGAACCCAGATATAACCAGATCCAGAACCACCACCACCTTCTTTGGAGCCCAGCTCATTTAAGGTGGACTGAGGGAAAGGTGGTAAAGTGTCCCAGGGAATCAAAACCTGGAATTCTTTTAGGAAATCATGGATCCTCCAGTATAAGGAGCTATCAGGAATCATCCGGCGTCCGTGTGTGTGACCTGCACGTCTGTGAAGCTCCATTAACGCTGAACGGGATATAAGGATTTTAGTGCAGCATATGCTGTATCCAGACGGTGTCTTTTCCAGGGAAGGTCTTGCTGATTCCAGCGGGACAATCAACCACATCCTGCATGGATTACAGCAGCATGGCACCGGGTGCTGAACTGACCTGCCTGCAGTCCAGATCATCCGGTCACCCACTGGAAACATCTGGAGCATTTTGGAAGGAGAAACAGGACCAAAGAGACTCCGAACTGTGGAGCAGCTGGAATCTGATATCAGGAATGGCAGGAATGGAAGCATTTCAGACTGTCAGAATCCAGCAGTCGTCTCCTGTTTGCTCATCGTCCCAACTGTTCTGGAAATGGGGCGGGTCACATGACCACTGGTGTTATTTACAGTCACTCCTGTAGTTGATCAGGTGGTCAGTGAAGCGATACAGTGACGATAAACCATGTTATTATTGGATATGACTACAGGAGTGGGTGAGTCTCAGCCTGTTGATTGGGTGGGCGGAGCTACTGTTGTATAGTGAAGCACTAATCAGCTCTAGGCTGTGTGTTATTGTGATTTCCACAGGTGACTCCAGGACCAGCAGAGTGGTGTGGTGGTGTGAACAGAGCTGATCTGAACACCGAGATACAGAACTGAGCTGATCTCTGTGGTCGTGTGTGTTTTAGCGGCTCAGCCAATCAGACTGTAAATCTGTCTGCTGTATAATTAAAGCTGGGTCAGTGCTCGGGGCGTCTCGCTGCTGCTGGAGTCTCGGTCTCAGAGTTGCTCTGGTCTCTCTCCGTGCTCTACCATGGCGGCTCCTGAAGCCCCTCTGAGCCGGACGGGTCACAGCGTGGTGGCCACCTGTCTGGGGATCATCTTCACCCTGGGATTCCTGAATAATTTCCTGGTCCTCATGCTCTTCACTCGCTTCCACATCCTCCGGACCCCCATCAACCTCCTGCTGCTGAACATTAGCGTTAGCGACATGCTGGTCTGCGTGTTCGGGACGCCGTTCAGCTTCGCCGCCTCTGTCCGCGGCCGCTGGCTCATCGGAGCTCACGGTTGCAGGTGGTACGGATTTGCAAACACGCTGTTTGGTGAGTTTCGGTTCTGATGATCTCGGTTATCCGTGTGAACCGTTCCACTGAACTGTAACAGACTGATATGAAAGCAGTGAAATAATCGGAGCGTGTAGGTGCACAGGTACTCTGTTCTGATCTGCTGAGACTGTAATAAACTACACACATACAGAGTTTAGAGGTTGTTGGGTCAATATTTCAATTTAGTAGAAAACGTTCTTTAAAAGTTCAAATAATTTGCATATATGTAAATTAAAAACTTTTCCTCTTGGGGTGGGACATTATTTTGGTCACGCCCTTTCATTTCAGAGCAGGAAATGAGCTGCATCCGTGTCCCTCATGGTCACATGGTGAGCAGCTAGATCAGTGTTTTATAGTGACTGTGTCTCAGAGTCCCAAACAGTCAGTCTGTACGATCCAGAACCGCCAGTGCTGAAGTTCCTGCAGGTCAGTGAGTTATGATGACTGTACGTGTGCACAGCTGAAACACTCAGTACAGTTAGGACGATGATGTGATTGTTTTTAAATATTAAATCATTAGTTTTAATAAACTAAACATAATTATGGTATTTATAATTATTCTCCTAATGATAAATTTGGCCTTTGTTGATTATATAACATACAATGAGGATAGTATATGATTATGTAGTTCACAGTGACTGTAAATCAGAGCTTTATTGTGAGAGCACTCAGAGATTTAGTCTGATTGTAGAAACTGTCTGTAAACCTCCTTCATTCATCTCTAAACCAGATAACATTTAATGAAAACATAAATAAATAAATAACTCAGAACTCTAAGGTAGCAAACTTGTTAAAGAATAAAGAGTGACAGGAAAAGGATCACGTGCACAAAAACAGACCACACAGCCGTCACAAGAGGAGCGCAGAGGGAAACACGCAGCAGGGGAAATGTAGGGTCTCAAACCCACACCTGTGTGTAATACCGGCCTCGTCCAGCAGATGGTGCCCAGGTGCTTTCAGCAGGCAGCAGAGGTCAGTGACGGGCCTGTAACTGACCAGTTCACTCTGTACAGGGTGTAATAACAGTGTTATTGATTAATATGCAGGGGTTCATAGTTCATTGAGACTCATTAGAACACAGACAGTCCAGAAGAAGCAGCTTCACGGCAGAAATCCCCTTCAGTTAAACAGCTGCCCAGCCTGTAACCGCATACACAGTCCATTTTAGAGTATATGATCTTCAGCTTCACATTCATATGCCACTCCTGTACCAGATACACATCTTCATTTAGTCAGGTGTGTATGATCTGCAGCTTCACATCGTATGAATATTCCAGGATCAGTGGACCAAAAAAAAAAACCAAACAAACATGGAGGGAATAAAATAAATCCTCTTCATATTCTGATTTTACGGTCTCCGGTAAACTTCCCGTTCCAGAGATACGACAGCCTTTAAACATTTAGACTAAAGTGTTCATGTGTTTTTGTTTGTTTCCTGTTTGCTTGTTTTTGTTTGTTTCCTGTTTGCTTGTTTTTGTTTATTTCCTGTTTGCTTGTTTTTGTTTATTTCCATTTTTTTGTTTCCTGTTTGCTTGTTTTTGTTTATTTCCTGTTAGCTTGTTTTTGTTTAATTCCTGTTTGCTTGTTTTTGTTTATTTCATGTTTGCTTGTTTTTGTTTACTTTCCTGTTTGCTTGTTTTTGTTTACTTTCCTGTTTGCTCGTCAGACGGTTTAATGAATGTAGAGATTGAACTGATTACAGTGAGTTCTGTTAACTCACCTGTGCAGGTGTGGTCTCTCTGGTGTCCCTGGCGATCCTCTCGTATGAACGCTACTGCTCCGTCCTCTGCGGCTCTAGAGTGGACGTACTGAACCACAGGAAGGTCAGGATATCTGTCGTGGGCTGCTGGGTGTACTCTATGATCTGGACGGTTCCTCCGCTCATCGGCTGGAGTGGTTACGGCCCCGAGGGGCCTGGGACCACCTGCTCAGTTCAGTGGGCCCTGCAGACTCCTGGAAGCAGAGCCTACATCATTTGCCTGTTCGTCTTCTGCCTCGTTCTGCCTCTGCTGACTATCATCTTCTGCTACGGCAAAATCCTTATCACCATATACGGGGTGAGGAAACAGTTCACTATGCTCCTCTGGTTCCCTAAAGAACCATAAAGAAATCCATAAAGAACCTTTCAGAGGTTCAAAGACGTTATTCATTGATTCTAGAACGTTTCCATGTGGAGATTCTCTTAAGCTCTTTAAAGTTCTTCCGTTCATGGAAATGTTCTTTAGGGAACCAGGAATGTTCTTCTATAGCATTTTTAGGACCTGAAGGGTCTAAGGGTTAGATATATATATATATATATATATATACTTTTAATTTTGAGATTCTTTTTGATTTCTGATGTTTCTAAATCGTCTAGCCTCACTAACCTTGCTAACCTATCTAGGTTATCTAGATTAGCTAGGATAGCTGGGTTAGCTAGGATAACTAGATTAGCTATGTTAGCTTTGTTAGCTAGATTAGCTAGGTTAGCTTTGTTAGCTAGATTAGCTAGGATAACTAGATTAGCTATGTTAGCTTTGTTAGCTAGATTAGCTAGGTTAGCTTTGTTAGGTAGATTAGCTAGGATAACTAGATTAGCTATGTTAGCTTTGTTAGCTAGATTAGCTAGGTTAGCTTTGTTAGGTAGATTAGAGAGGTTAGCTAGCTAACATCAGAGCCCACTGGCACCAAACAGTGTGTTTCTTCATTGGTGTAAGAACTGTAATTCATCTCATCAGCTGCAGACTCTCCTCGTTCTCACCACAAGGAAAGATCTAGAACAATGAGTAGTTAACTGGACTCAGATCTGTTTAAACACTGAGACCTCAGCCAGTACAGCAGAGACACGGACCTGAACCTGGAGGTCCATATGTCACGTCTAACCCAGTGTTTATCTTTTATAGAGAGATTTTTTATTCCTCTACTGTAATATTGATGTGTTTCTGAGTTTCGGATCACGTACACTGAGACGGAGTGATGAACGATCTAGACGGAGGATTCTTGTTGATTTGAGCTTTGATTTGAGCATTGTCATTCCAGATGTTTCCTGCAGGCTGTGAGTCATTCAGTCTGACACTCCTCACCTCCTTTACTCCACATCCCTCTGACAGCTGTTAACTGTCATCTGTACAGTCTGTAAGCACACATACGCACGTCTGAGTCTTTATATTTAGATTGTGCAGGTTATACGCAGTACCAGTGTGTGAGATGTAGCCGCTTTGTCAGTGAGTATCAGAGATTATTGATTATCAGGCTTTATTTAGTGACTGTGCTGATGAGCTCCTGAACATGAATCTCCAGGATGGATCACTCTGCTAATTCCGGAGAGCAGAATAAATTAGGGAATTACTAATGAACTGAATTCATTAAAGAGGTGTATTAGATGATGGAAAGACTAAACCCGAAGAGCAGAATGAAATAAAAGGCAGTGAAATATCACTGATCCTAATTCCACCAGTGTTACAATATTCCTCCATAACTGAGTGGAAACTGAGTGATTGAGAGCGGGTTTGGTATGAGGTCTAAACAGAGTGGTTGAGAGCGGGGTGGTGTGAGGTGTAAACAGAGTGAGTGGGTTTGGTGTGAGGTGATTGAGTGCGGGGTGGTGTGAGGTGTAAACAGAGTGATTGAGAGTAGGTTTGATGTGAGGTGTAAACAGAGTGATTGAGAGTGGGTCTGGTGTGAGGTGTAACAGAGTGATTGAGAGCAGGTTTGGTGTGAGGTGTAAACAGAGTGATTGAGAGTGGGTTTGGTGTGAGATGGTTCAGATGTTCTGTACAGTGGTGGTGATGGGAACCAGGGTTCTCCACGTCTACAACACACATATGAGCCACCACTGTGAACAGTCAGGTTAATAGAGCTGATTGTGTGTTGAAGGTCAGTGTCTCTCCTGGTTCCTCAGGTGGCTAAAGTGAAGCAGACCGCTGCCCAGCGAAGGGAGGGTCGTGTTCTGCTCATGGTTCTGTTGATGGTGTCCTGCTATCTCCTGTGTTGGCTGCCGTACGGAGTGGTGGCGCTGTTGGGTACATTTGGCCCGTCCAGTGCAGTCAGCCCCACTGCCAGCATTGTGCCGTCGGTACTAGCCAAAAGCAGCACTGTCCTCAACCCCGTCATCTACGTGCTCTTCGACAAGCAGGTACAGAGTGAGCACTGACACTAACACTGTGTGTAGAATAATACCCCTCATCTCCACAAACTCCACACAGCAAACACCATCTCCAGTTTAGGACTGAACATTCCATTTAAACACAAACAGCTGATTCCAGCCACACCAGGTGACTTTTCAAAAGATTTCAGTGCAGGCAAATTTCCAACATCGGAATAACATCAGGAGAGTTGTAATAGAGTCAGGCTTCCGTCATCTCGACTGTTTGGTGTAAGTGTACAGTTAGATCATGTAGGTGTTCCGATAGATTGTGTAGGATGGTTCGATGGTGTTAAGTGTCCGGTGTGGTTGTAATTAAAGCTCAGGTATGCTGGGCGCAGGATTAGCATTAGCTGTGTTAGCTGTTGAGTGTTCAGCGTGTTCAGTAGTATCAGCTGTGATATCGGACTGAGAGTCACTCCAGCTGTTCTGTACCAGAGAGGTCTTTAAACAAGCAGCTCAATCAGGAAAAGCATCAGAATCCGTGTCTTCTAGCTTCCAGCTCGGTGGAGCTGTTCCTGTAGCCTCTTACACTCTGAGGGTCTGTATGGGGGTCCACACTCCCCCCTCACTCACTGCACACTACAGAATGTAAATATCAGGCTATATTAGATGCTGAATAATTAGGAGCTGATAATGGTCCTGATGCTGATGTGATGCTGCTGGTCGTGTCGTGTCTGTCGATACAGCTCAATACTTCAACCAGCTGCTGATAAACTGCATCGGCTCATCTCTGAACCGCAGCCAGAATCAATAACCGCACTCACAGTAGACTGATAATAACCATCTAATCCTGGACGTCCCCTCGGACCGCCGCAGACGAGAGCACACTGTCACTACAGAACCCCTTACTGCTTTAGAACACTTAACCCCCTTACCGCTTTAGAACACTTAACCCCTTACTGCTTTAGAACACTTAACCCCCTTACAGCTTTAGAACACTTAACCCCTTACTGCTTTAGAACACTTAACCCCCTTACTGCTTTAGAACACTTAACACTTAACCTTACTTAACCCCCTTACTGCTTTAGAACACTTAACACTTAACCTTACTTAACCCCTTACTGATTTAGAACACTTAACCCCCTTACTGCTTTAGAACACTTAACACTTAACACTTAACCTTACTTAACCCCCTTACTCCTTTAGAACACTGAACCCCTTACTGCTCTAGAACACTTAACAACCTTACTGCTTTAGAACATTTAACCCCTACACTGCATAGTTTAAACTGAATTATTTATTATAGGGTTATTAATCTTAGTACTTATTATATGTATTATTAATTATTATTATTGTTATTATTATTATTAGCCAATGTTATTAGTATCTACTATGTGGGTCCTCATATGGGAGTTTAAGGGGTTTAATGGGATTAACTGGTTGTTTATTAGTATGGTGTATTGTCTGTATTGTTCTCTATAACAGCCCAGCAGATGTTTGATGAACAGTATGACATGTTGTGACAGTGTTGTAATGTTGTGTACTCTGTGTGTGTGTGTCAGTTCTACAGGTGTTTTGTGGAGTTGGTGACGTGTGGATCAGAATCTCCATCACTCCACATGCTTCACACTCAGCCCAGCAGCTGTACAGCCAGTCCTGCACCGAACGGCATCGCTCTGGGGCTGTACAGAGAACCCTCGGTCTCCAACAGTCCAGAACTTACACATAAATCTAGAACACCCACCATGGATCAGAGCAGCGCCCCCCAGAGGAGCAGCGCAGCTCTCGAGCTGGAAGAACAAATCACTGCCTAACAGATCCAGTTACAGATGTCAGGCCCAGAATAAGCCATAGTCTTAATGGGATCCAGGCCACTAAGGGGGGGCACACAGGCACTTTTTTTACGCATTATAAACTGTTGTGTTTTCGGGTTACGGCCTCGTTCATAACCAGCTGCAACCCTGATAGCAAGAGGATAGAGGCTGGCCCACTAACCGCAAAGCTGGTGGTCCACTGGTGTTTGGCTCAGTGTCCCTTTTACATCGTCCTTCAGTTCCTACTTTAGTTATCCTGTAAATTCATTATGTATCATTTTTAGTGTCAACAACGTTTTTAACCACATCATTTTATCTTTCTTTCAGCTGTCTGTAATATTAGTCTCAGTTTATGTTCTAAAATTAAAGGCTTTTACAGTCAGGGGATTAGACACTAGGTCGATCTTTTACACAGGACAGTAATCTAGGTGGTCTGAGGGAGGACGAGCAGCAGTGGGGTTCCGACCTGATCAGGCCAGTGGACAGATATATGCTCACTGTCTGGATAGTGGAGCATAAACACAGTGACGTGATTTGTGAACTACCCTAGAACGAGTAGACAGGAGGAGCCAGAAAATGTGCTAGGCAACTGTTAGCTAGACATGGAAGGAGAACTGAGAGAAAGAGAAATAAAGAGCATTGCTGTTTTGCCAAAGTTAAGGACTACCCATATCCAGCATGCTAACTTTGCACTAGCTTGCTAACTTTGCACTAGCTTGCTAATGTGAACAGTACTGTTATACAAGCTGTTATCTTAGCTAGGTTAGCTAGCTTAGATATTAGAACCAGGCAGAAATGTTCCTCCCTAATAAAGATGTAGTTCGACATGTAGTTCCACCACAAACGAGGGGTAATCACTGTAGATCTTTAGGAAGCTACGGTCAGGGGTATGGTGAAAGATTGCATCTGCTGAGCTAACAGTTGTGTAACTCCTTTATCTTAACCTTGTTAGCCTCAGTGAGCTAACAGGCTAGCCATGCAAACGTCGCAGTGTAGAAGATTTTTGAGATGTTCGAACACAATGTACATACATCCTGTGAATGTTTGGTGTTTTGCTGTTCTTTGGTGATTAGCTGAGTAGCCTTTACTAGCCGCCCTGATAGCAGGAGGATAGCAGACCACTGTTGGTCCAGTGAATACAAAGCTGATGGGCTGCTGGCCTTTTGGTCAGTGTTAGACAAAATGATCCTTGTTATCAGTCGTTTTCCAACATACTCATTTATCTTTCTTTTGTTATCTGTTGTAAATTCATTTAGTAAATAGTTTTTAGTGTCAGTAACAGTTTAAAATCCCTTTATATTAGGTTGGTCATTATATTTCCTCTCAGGTGTTTGTAATATTTGTCTTGGTGTATTTTCTATAATAAAAGTCTCTGTGTTTAAAATCTGTGTGAGGAGATTAAAACTAGCTGGATCTTGTACACAGGACAGTAATCTGGGTGGGCCAAGGGTGGTCAGCGGGGCTTCGACCTGATCACGCCAGCGGACCTGTCTGGACTGCCAGTTCTCCCCTGCAGAAGGAGTTCCTCCTTGGGGTGACACTCCTTGAACCTGCCGTGACGTAAAGGAGAGAAGGTCTGTTCAGAAGAGGCAGCAAAACAAAAGACTTCTGATTAAACAGGAGAACGACATCAGAGTTCAGTCCACAGGACCAGTCTCATGCTCAAAAGCCATGCAGGAGGCTACGCTAAGCTCGTAGCTAGCACCACCATATGTGATCGGGGTGATGACGACGATTCTCGCCAACCAATCAGGAGTCTGCAGCATTATTACATCGCCCTTTGGCATCAGTTCGGCTCGACTGAAACCTTGAAGGAGGTGATACCTGGCAGCAGGTTTACCTGGAGAATGAGGAGAGTTGAGCGGAACCGGTACCATACAGGGGAACTGCGGATCCTTTAATTAAGGATCATCCCAGCTTAGAGAACAGCTTAGAGCAGAATATGTTGGGGTTTGGGTGCTGGTACGCCGGTGCACTGGTACGCTGGTGCACTGGTACGCTGGGCGTTCACCAGCTAAACCTGCTTACTGTCACTGTTGTGCAAAAACCTTCTGCAGTGAATCTAAAAACTGAACAGGCCAGCAGAAATGGTGCAGAAGCACTCTGGAGAGTAACCGGTTACATGATCTTCCATTATTACAAGTTCATGATGCGTTTTCCGCCTCCTGTAAAGGAGATACAAGGTTTTGTTCCGTCGTTGGTGATGTGCCATGTGCTGGTATGCTGGTTGACCAACACGATCGCGCAGGGTGACCAGCTAAACCAGCACGGAGTACATGCGGGTCTGTGCTGTTTCATTCAGCAGGGATGATATTACAGCAGCTGTTGGCTGATCTTCAGCTGAGCTTCTGGCCAGCAGATGGCAGCAGTGACTCAGCCGTGGACAAAGCCGGAGGGTGGTGATGTGACTTGGATCAATGCACTGAAAAACAAAAACACTGCAGAGAGCAAATGATTCGGAGCTAATGGGGCCGAGTCCATGTGTTCATACGGTGGGCTTTTGGGGGATGAGTCTGAGTGCCTTTAACCCTCTATCAGGAGCTGAATCTGCTGACTGGAGCCTTCAAACCTGCTGCTCATCATCTACCAGGAGGCTGTGTCTGAAATGTAGCTCCTTCTGGGAGTGAAAACTGGATGTTATGAACGTACCGAGTAGATGTTCTCCATGACTGAACGATTCCTCAGATGTCTTGTCGTCCTTCTGATTGGCTAACAGCAGGTTTTCTATTCAGCCTACACTGTTTCATTAGCAGGCTGCAGTTCTACCATCTGACCAGAGGAGGCAGTAATGTAATTAAGCATGGAGATCACCCAGATTTCCCTGGAGAGTGTTTTATACATTCTGCTTATTCACACCTAAACACATGCACCAGCATGCGTGCGCAGATCCTGCTGGAGGTCCATCTCTCCACAGATCTTCTTTAAACCCAGAGTGGGATCCGTTTGGGTGGCTACTGTGAGAGCTTCATTAGCACTCGGACTTCTCCTCACCTGCCACTGCAGGGCACATTACCCCACAACGCAGAGCAGAACTGAACGATTTAATGGCTGTGATTGTAACGTGCTGCTCTGAACAGCTGCTGTGGCTGATTGGTTGGTCTGAAAGCTGCCCGGCTGCCCGGATCAATGATTTGTTGTATGTATGTAATGCATAATCACCATTAGACATATAATAAAAGTGCTGAAGGTGATGCATGTGTTTTGTCAATCGATAGGGCCCACCTGGCGACTGTGTGGTCAGCAGCACGTCTCTGGGCGTATATCTCCAAACCGGACGGCAGAGTGAAGTGCAAAAGGTCAGCAGGAGATTAATTGGATCATTCAGAAGCTCCTGTCAGATAATTTATGCATATTTCATTTGCTGCCGCTTGGTGGGCCGATAGGTCAGCGGTGGGCTTTTACTTCTTCAGCCCTCAGATTCGGCCGTTAATGAAGACCGGTAGAGGATTCTGAGGGTGCGTCTGTTTTGCACAGGACTGGTAATCACTCTAAGTAGCAGATCCGTCTCGTTTCAGTGCCTGACGTTGTTAACGTTTTCCTTCCCGGCATTATTAGCTGCTGTTTCTGCACTATTGATTAGCATCATCCTTGAACCAGGGCCGAGTGTTCTGCTGATTGATTAGCTCAGGGACTGGGAGTGTGTGTGTGTGTGTGTGTGTGTGTGCGTCATGAGTAGGGGTAAGATTAGATAGTATAGATAAATATGGATTGATATTTACATTCATATATATATATATATATATATATATATATAATATCACCAGACAGTAATCGAGTCCCCTGTGACTGAACCGTACCCTACCAGTGTGTAATCCCTCCACCAGCTCCAATAACAGCTGTGACTGGGTTGGGCAAGTTTCTGCATGTAGGCCACATAAATGTTCAGACACTCTTACATCAAAGAATTGGTCAGTTGGTCCAGATTTGGTGGATGCCTTCCCTGCTACAATTCCGAGGAGAATTCCCTGTAGACTGGGATTTTTGCCACTGCTGGTAGACCTGTATGACTGTACGCTTCCATACACCTGCAGATTCAGCTACTTCCTTCACACTATGGTCTTTGACACGCTAAAAATGCAGTCACTCCTTTTAGCCAATCATTAACATCGGCTTTGGAGCCAATTTCCACACATGGAATGAGACATTCCACTGCACTGTACCACCTCTTCCCAATCTATGGATCCTGACACTCACACCCCACAGGGATTTATAGCCCCATCTTTTTCATGTTGGAGCCTGAAGGTACTACCACCTTAAACACACAAGGGGTTTCTGTCCAGTGAGCTTATTTGCTGTATATATACATATATGTTTGTATGTGTATGAGTGTGTGAGTGTGCGTGTGTGTGTGTGTGTGTGTGGATTGGGCTGTCCATCTCTGGAGAGCGGTCGTGACTGGGCAGGTCTAACAGAGTGGACGCGGCTGGTGTTTTGCAGTGCTGTGGAGAGGAAAGTGCGTCCGGCATGTTCAGTGTATGTGTACGTGAGCACCTGCATGCTTACATTATACATGTCCTTAATGCCGTACAGCACAGAGAGGAGCTAAAAGCAGTCTGAGCGCGAGCAGTTGGGCACTTTTCCAGAACCTTTAAAAATGTATAAAACAAACCCAGAAACAGCAGCAGGTCTGATTGGACTGTGAGCTTTACCGTAGGGTGTTTTAACCCCTGCTCTGCTGCGGAGCACTCTCAGGGTTTTGGTGCTGTACAGGAGCTCTTTCATCCGTCTTCTCATTACTTATATTTACACTTATCGATATCACCTGCAGGAGGGATGAGGACTACAGGGTAGTGTGTGTGTGTGTGTGGGGGGGGGAGAGATTGGGGTGGCGGTGAAGTGTACATACCGTACTGTGTAAAAGTTACATGCCATCATTCACTCAATGTCCATTAGAAACAGTAGAAGACACTGATTAGATTAGACTGAGGAGACTGGATATCAGATAATTCACTTACATGAATAAACAGAGTACATACATGAGTAAAGTGAAAAACAAGAGTGTACAGTATATACACAAGCACACACACGCACACACACACACACACACACACACACACACACACACACACACACACACACACACTCATCATGGAATAGATAGCTGCACCCAGAAGGAATCAACCTACTTGGTGGGTAGGTTTGACATCGTGAGGCATGCTAATGATTCAAGTCCTCCATGAGTCATCCTGTTAGTGCAGCACCATTGGCAGACGGCTGCACCACGCAGGACTACATGCACGCAGACTGTTACGACGACTGTCCTTAACACCACGTCAGCGTCACCCAAGACTGCAATGGTGTCGTGCCAGACTGTCATGGAGTGACTCAGAATGGCAGTAGCTCATCTTCAGTGACGAGTCCCTCTTTTGTCTTGGTGGAGACGACCAACGAATCCGTGTGTGGAGGCACCGTGGTCAGCACCAAGATGGACGGTTTGTTGTCACACATCACACATCCAGAAGGCCTGGTGTCCCTCCACCTCCACCGCTACCGCACCATCTGCAGGAACTGTGTGAGAATATTGTGTATTGTATATACAGAGTGAGTAGTGTATATACAGTGTGACTAGTGTACAGTGTGTAGTGTATGTATAGTATATATACATAGTGTGAATTGTGCATATAGTGTGTAGTGTAGTTGCACTGTGTGTGTGTGTGTATATGTATGTGTTGCAACTATTCTTTTTGATGATGAGTGCATATATAAAGTATATATGCAGTGTGTGTAGTGTATATATGTGTGTAGATATGATTTAGATATATATTGTTTGGTGTTTGTGTATACAGTGTGTGTAGTGTATATACATTGTTTGTAGTGTGTATATATACTGTGTGTGTATTGTATTCTCTGAACCACTTCCCCCTGCACACACACACACACACACACACACACACACACACACACACCTGCCTGGGAACCCAGCNNNCACACACACACACACACACACACACACACACACACACCTGCCTGGGAACCCAGCATTCGACGCCATGGCAACCGTCGCAGCCCCCCACCCCCACCCCCCCCCAATAACATCAGAGCCACCACGGCTCGCCTCAGAGGGAAAACAGAACAGATGAAGACTTCAGGCTCCGCAGGGTCTGCTCCTGCAGGACTAACACTTTAATTCATCAATTCATTTATAATCCTGACAATAACCGCCACGCTGGCCTGCAGAGAGCTCCTCCTCAGAGCCTCTCCCTCCTCAGAGCCTCCTCCTCAGAGTCAGGAGGATGTCTGGACTGCACGTATACATGCCCTGTAACCATTCACTGAATTCATAATCCATTTCACACTACAGAGTAAAACTGAACGTGTTCAAATCTTAATGTTTCAGATACTGCATCATTCATTAGAGGCGTCCGAGCAGCACAGCGGAGTTCAGACTGATCCATTCAGATCCTTTATTAGCAGCACAGAAACAAAAGTTAGCCTCAAGTTAACACTCTACACACAAGCTAATATGTTAACCTCAAGCTAATGTAGTAGCCACAAGCTAATGTTAGCCTCAAACTAATGTAGTAGCCACAAGCTAATGTTATCCTCAAACTAATGTAGTAGCCACACGCTAATGTTAGCCTCAAACTAATGTAGTAGCCACAAGCTAATGTTAGCCTCAAGCTAATGTAGTAGCCACACGCTAATGGTAGCCTCAAGCTAATGTTTGCCTCAAACTAGTGTAGTAGCCGCAAGCTAATGCTAGCCTCAAACTAGTGTAGTAGCCGCAAGCTAATGCTAGCCTCAAAGTAGTGTAGTAGCCACAAGCTAATGTTAGCCACAAGCTAATGTTAGCCTCAAGCTAAAGTAGTAGCCACAAGCTAATGTTAGCTTCAAACTAATATAGTAGCCACAAGCTAATATGTTATGGGCTGGAACCAAATAGGAAATACTAGTGGCACTCAGAGCCATGTAGAGAGAGAGTTGTGTCATCTCCGTTCTTCCCAGTGGACCATTTTGTTTACAGCAATGGCGGATGGTGGAACCTTTCAGTAGTTCCTGGAAGTTATCAGCAGCACAGTAGAGCTGCAGCAGAATAGAACGATTGTGATGCAGGTAAGAGGTTTAAATACTCAGTATTTTATCAGCACATCTAAATCAGGTTAACATGTGCATTAAAGCATGTTAGTGGATTATCTGCCACTAAACTCATAGATTTTAACAGCTAACAGATTGGGCTAGGATGCTGAATAAGGTTAGCCACACACAGCATTAGCCACTTTAGCCAGGTTAACTGTGAATCTCCTTTTCTTAATGCCGTCTTATCCAGCGCTATGGAGAGAGACAGTCCTCTAAGTGTGGTTTCTGCAGGAGGAGGTAAACACTAACTTTAACATGGTGTGTGATGGTGTAGTGGGTGGAGTGGTGGGTGGATGAGTTGAAATGTGGATATCCATTCTGCAGTACGAGCTAATGGTATAATGAGGGATATAGCTAGCTAGGTTTGTAATATAGCACCATTAATATGCACTTGCAATCAGTAAACAGAACCGTAACCTGGACTGAATGTAGGATGTATATAAATGTGTTATTGACTACTAATCGCCAGAAATCCCTGTTCTCTTTCTCTCTTTAGGGTTATCTGTTCAGATTACCCGCCGATAACCTTCTGGAACTCTCTGAAGTCTGTGGATCACGTGACAGAGAAGCATTGTGAACTTCCGTGGAGTTATTACAGATGTACTGTCTTGATAGTGTGTTAATGTTAGCGGTGTGGTCGTTCGTCCACTCTGATGGGGCACAGACTGAAAGGACCAATCATTGATCAGCAGTGACCTGATATCACTGGAGATGACTGGAGTTTGTATTTCCTGCCAGTACTGTATTTATATCTCTGTATGTTTTCTGAAAGCCACTGTTGACATTCCGTCAGTAAAATGTGTCTGAGCCGTGAGTGACTTCCAGATCCGGATATCAGGATGAAGTTGGAATGGGAGCTGTGTTCAGCGTGTAGCTCCAGCAGAAGAGATCTACACAGAACCAGACAGACTGTAGATCATCAGTGAGTGTCAGTTATCCACAGTGATCCATTCCGAACTCTAGATCTGCTCCTTCTCCTGACTGATGAAGGCAGGTTTTATAGTGTTTATAATGTGTATGTGTATAAATACAGTGTGTGTATTGTATGCATGTCTCTGAACCCCTGTACACACACACACACACACACACACACACAGACACGCACATACGCACACTCTTTCCCCTCATGATGTCGGACCACCGGGATGCAGTAAAAGCTCTGAGCTGTTTTCTGCTGCTGCTGTTAGTGCTCAGCATTGAGATACTCTATCTGTCAGGATGATTTATTAACTAACACTATCCCAACACCAGCTCTACTAACACCAGCTCTACTAACACCAGCTCTACCAACACCGGCTCTGCTAACACTGGCTCTGCCAACACCGGCTCTACTAACACCTGCTCTACCAACACCACCTCTACTAATACCAGCTCTACCAACACCGGCTCTACCAACACCATAGTTTTACTGACGGAATGTCAAATTAATAGGTTAATAATTCAGCATTAACACCGGCTCTACCAACACTGGCTCTGCTAACGGTGTCTACCAACACTGGCTCTGCTAACACTGGCTCTACCAACACCAGCTCTGCCAACACTGGCTCCACCAACACCGGCTCTACTAATGCTGGTTCTACCAACACCAGCTCTACCAACACGGCTCTGCTAACACTGGCTCTGCTAACACTGGCTCTGCTAACACCGGCTCTACTAACACCTGCTCTACCAACACCAGCTTTACCAACACCGGCTCTACCAACGCCAGCTCTACTAATGCCGGCTCTACCAACACTGGCTCTGCTAACGGCGTCTACCAACACTGGCTCTGCTAACACCGGCTCTACCAACACCAGCTCTACCAACACTGGCTCCACCAACACTGGCTCTACCAACACCGGCTCCACCAACACCGGCTCTATCACAGCTTCACACAATATTTAAATTACTTTAAAGTTATTAGCATTAATAGGTTAATAATTCAGCATTAATAAGTTAATTCTCCTTCAAAAAGCTATTAAATTCTACATTTATAATGTTAATAATTTATTAATTATGTTAATAATTCTTCATTAATAATGTCAATCATTCTGCATTAATGATGTTAATCATTCTGCATTAGTAAAGTTAATGAGTCCAGCCTGAGATTGTTCTGATTGGCCGGTTTTGTTGTGTGTTTTCCAGCTGGCCTCTTTACCTGTTTCACCTGTGTATAACTTGAAAGCACAGCAGCTTCAGGAAATCACATCTAAATCCAAGATGGTGCCAGTGAGGTCATCACGACTGCTCCGACCACTCTTTGACTCTTCCTGTTTATCCTGAGGGAGAACAAAGGGCATCAGGAACAGGCTGAGGGCTCGGGCACACAGAGCACACCCGTCTAGTGCCTGCTGGCTAACGTCCAGTCTCTGGAAGACAAGCTGGACAACCTCTGGGCCAGGATTAAGTTCCAGAGGGACAGTGGGGACTGTAATCTCCTCTGCTTCAGCGAGTCATGGCTGAGCCCAGCGGTACCGAGCCACGCCATCCAGCTGGCCGAGTTCTTCTCAGCGTACTGCATGGACAAGTCGGCAGAGTCAGGGAGGTGGAGTGTGTGTGTGATAGTGGACAGCAGCTGGTCTGACAAGGTCAGTGTTGTTACTCTCACATGCTCCTGCACACCCAACTTGGAGCTGCTCACCCTCAAGTTTCATCCTCTCTACCTTCCTCGGGAGTTTACACTGATCACTGTCAGCGCCGTCTATATCCCACCTCAGGGGAACCGGGACACTGCTCTGTGTGAACCTCATGGAGCTCTCTCACAGTTTCAGACAGCACCGACACACTGAGCTCATTGTTGGGATTTCAACAGCACCAACCTCAAACATGCCTGACCACCAGGAGCGACAGGACACTGGACCACTGCTATGCTCTGATCAAAGAGCCCAGTCTCATCCACCGGACCAGCCGCCATTTTCCTCATACCAAGATAAAAACAAAGACTAAAACAGGACGTTCCAGTTCAGCGAGGGGTCATGTGCCGGATGGACCAATCGGTGGCCACCCTGCAGGAGGCTCTGGATGATCCCGGCTGGAATATGTTATAACACAGCTCTGATTACGTCAGTATTTTTACAGAAGTGATAGTGGGATTTGTTGTGAAACTGGTGGACGATATGGTTCTGAAAACCAACATCAGGATGTTTCCCAACACAGCCCAACACAGCCACTCCGGGTCTCTGGAGGACGAGCTCAACGCTTTCTACATTCGCTTTGAGCTGATAGAGAGCAATGAGGGGTGAAAGGAGAGAGGTGACAGGAGGAGGGGTGAAAGGCGATTGGATGAGGGCAGGGTAAATTGGGGAGGGGTGAAAGGGGCGGAGTGAAGAGGGGATAAGGGGAGGTGCGAAAAGGGGAGGGGCTAAAGGGCAGGGGTGAAAGGAGGAGGGGTGAATGGGGAGAGGATGAGGGTAAGGTGAAAAGGCAAAGGCAAAGACATAATGCAACTAAAGTCCAACTAAAGAAGCTCTGCACCAGGAGGGGCCCACACCAGGAGGAGCCCACACCTGGAGAAACCCACACCAGGAGAAGCCCACACCAGGAGAAGTCCAAACAAAGAGGAGCCCACACTAAGAGGAGCACACACCTGGAGGAGCCCTCACCAGGAGGAGCCCACATCAGGAGGAGCCCACACCAAGAGGAGACTGTCTTGTATAGCTACAGTGATAACGGGGTTGAACCTGTGAGGTGTATTTAATATGAATGTGGTAATAAACGTGGTTCCATATTCCTGAGGATGAATATGAGAGTAACCTGCTTCCGGAATGTTATTCCTATATAGCACCATCATGTGGGTAGATGTATATATAGCTATGGATGGGTTATATATGTTCATAACTGAGTATAGGTGTGTATATATATTCTGGTCTCTAAGGGTTTATTGAGCCCGAAAGGCTTCATCATCCATAATTCATCACAGCTTCTGAATTATTAAGCCAGGTTATAATGACTTTCACTCTGAGGAGCTGCAGATGATGTAAGTACCTCAGGTCCGGAGTCGAGTCTGGAGGTTCTCTGTGGTTCTGCGGCCCATCTGTGTGTGTGTGTGTGATCCACAAGTCCCACATGAGAGGGTCTGAGTGCCATTTCCATTAGATCCGTAGACGCAGGCTTTACCTTCACTGCATATCAAACGAGTACTCCAGCTCTCTCAGCTGTATGACCTCACAGCTGCGGCAGCCGGCCACTGACTGCCCTCACAGGTGAGTCCCTGAGCTTCTATTCCTCTCAGAATTCAGGTAGAGGCACTGTCCAGGGTGATCGGTCATAGTTACGCTTGTCACGGGTTCTTCCCTGTTCGGAAACCAGCACAGACCAGCATGTGTTGTGTTTTGGAAGCTGGAATCATCTGCAGGAACTGTGTGAGAATATTCAAGCTGCATGGGATGGATTATCACAGGACACCATTAGGAACCTCTACAACTCCATGCCGAGATGTCTGGTATGTTGAGTTAGCGAACACGGGGCCCGAAGCCATACTGAGAGAAAGACACTACTTTTGTATGTGTAGCTGAATAAATATTGATCATATCAGTCTATCAGTTCCTGGTAACCTTTATCTTCCTTCCCAATAGCCGTGCAATCCCACACTTCCGTCTGGAAGCAGCTGGTCTCCTGATGGCGAGTCGTGTCAGTGAGGTGGGACAGTATCGACGTATTAAAGGTGGATACAGACATTTAATGGGTTTGTGATCATTTAAATGATGATTTAAGTTAAAGTACAGGTTCCTTCAGTTTCCACAGAAATATAAGAGCAGTGGTCACTTCACTGCTTGTAAAAGAGTAAAGGGACATGAACTCTAGTCGTGGACAGTATCGCCTAGTTGGCTAATTTACACACATAGCAGTGGCTTCAAAATGACCACAAACACACTACACCACAATGTAACTGTTAGCCCTGATCATCCTGATAATATTCTATTACAGAACTGAAGCAGAACTAGAAAGCTTTATTAGCTCTTGTTGTGGTCAGTTGACTGACTCCAAGTGTGCGGTGGACCACCACTAGTCCTGTACCTCCTGTAGAGTGTAACGCTCTGTGCCTGGTTGATGTCCTTCCTTCCACAGGCTTTGTGGCTGCACTGATATGTGTATAGAAAGACTTTAGTTTCTATTTAACACCAGAACCGCTGACCTGCTTTCATTTCACCCAGTCTGGTCTGAAATTGGGTGAACTCTACACTGCAGTGTTTGGGTCATTCACAGCAGGCTGACCGTGCACCACCGCCCACATACCGAACAGAGCAAACACACCTTCACTACGATAAACCCATCTGAACATGATTTCATCTAATGTAATGTGATGGAAACGGACCCCCTCCCAGCCCCCCACCACCATCACCTTCCAGCATATAAATAAGGCAATTCTCCATAAACAGCTCAGTCAGGATTTCACAAGCATGCAGGAGCGACAGGCTGTTAAACGTGCCTCACATCCTGGAAGCGTGCATTAGAGCAGACTGACGTTCAGGAGGACATTTATACAAACCTTTATTCAGTGCAGCTTTAATGTGTACATTAACCAAGAACAATCCAGAGGATACCAGGACAAACGCGCCCGGGTTCACCCTGCTATCTGCTCTAGAACAGGAGCTTCAACACGCACGTACAGAGCTAGAACACATGCAGCTTCCCCACAGCGTCTCCCATGCAACAGATAAACACTGAAACCGGAGGGACGAGCGGAACTGAACCGAGAGCGGAGGGTCACTGCGTGGGCAGGAAACACTAATCGGCTTTCTAACGGGAAGAAATGAGTTTCTATACACACAAGTCATAAATGAAGGTTAAATTTAGCCCTATTGGAAGCAATGGAAGCTTTATCTCGCATAGAGCCCGACCGATACATCAGCTGGCCGATAATACTGGCCGATATTGATGACCCATGGTCAAAAGTTTGGACACACAGATGCATAGAACAGATTTTACACACTTTATAATATTAATAAGAAAGACGTCAGGATTATGGAATAGTACATACGGAATTACTCCACAGGGCTGTTTAGGCTCCGCCCTCCCTGACTGGCTGAGATGTGTTAACGAGGACAGACATTTCCACTGATTAACCTACCAACGAGAAACTCAGGACGACAAAATGAGTACAACTCTACATTTTTGCAATTCTTAATTAATCTATTAAATCTGAAAACTGATATTTTGGGCATGAATTTGAACATGAACGTTTGTCTCAGAAACTGTTTAGAAGCAGACTTCAGATCAAAACGACTTTAAGAACACTGAATGTGTGTCCGAACTTTTGAACAGTGAGATTATTTATATGACAGTAATACAGAGTCAACTGTAGAAACACAAAACGGCATCATGGGTAATATACAAACATCACAATAACATTAGAATAACATTTTATATGAATGACTGATTAAAATAAACATAAAAACAGAAACTGTAAATAATCCTCCCCCACCGGCGATACAGCACACGAGTAACCAGATCAGTCAGTCCCGCTAGAACTACTGCAGTAGAACATTCAAACATGAAATACAGAGATGAAATAATATCAGATGATATCATCATTATCAGAACCACAACATCCCCATATCAGCCGGGCCCTGACTCATATAACAGAAGTACGGCAGGTCAGAGTCAGTGTAGGCTAATTACTCATGTTGCCGTTTGCTTTTAGCTTTGCCGGGTTCAAGCAGTTAGACATTCATTCAGAAGAAGAGAGACAGAGAGAGGAAGTACAGCAGGGGAGGGTTAGCACAGAGCTAGCATATTAGCATACCCTTCCCCTGAACGGATGCATGTACAGCGCGGCGGCTACATGGCGTCCAAACGCCTCCCTACAAAACAAGACACGGGACGTCTTTGGTGTGCAAACAGACCGAAACCCCCAAACGTCCACCTCAGTCACCAAACGGAGCGATGTGTGAAGGAAAAGCTCGGAAGGAAAAAAAGGTCTCGTCAAAAAGCGTAATAACAGTGATCAGCTGCTACGGTTAAGAGTCATCGATTGACAGAAGTAGAAAGACTTTCAGTTTCAAAACCCTCGGCAGTCTCCGTCTCCGAGGTGCAAGTGCGGCAGCTTCCGCGGCGCCAGAGCCGTCTGGCTTCAGTCCCTCAGGAGAGATGAAACAAAAACAGGAGCTTCTCTGACGACGAGTCTTCGGAAAGAGAGACA